>BGNK01001851.1:56156-126071 GCA_003297005.1 Symbiodinium sp. clade A Y106 | reverse complement strand
TGGGTCCACCACAGTGTGCAGTAGGTATGATGACTTTTGGTTGTGTGCTAAATTGGTAGATAGTGTTTTTGATAACCTGGGTCCATAGGCCGGATGGCCTGCGATGGACCTCTTCCAGGTTGCCCACTTAGCGGTTGGAAAGGAGCAAGCAGCAAGCGGTAACGCCAGGCCTAAGGTCCCAAGCCTTCCTAAGAGCACCGTCACTGAAGCAGAGTTTTTCAGACGGAAGTCGAAGGCCTTGTCCCAGCTGATTGGAGCGTTGTGTCCCGACGTCGGAGGATCGCCAGTAGGACGAGCTGCACAAGACACAGAAGCAAGCTCAGAGCTCTTTCCTGCGCAAGCCCTGCCTGCAGAACGGAGAGCTCATAAAGAGCGATAATGCAGCACAGGACCACGTCACCAGCCCAGAACTGCAGTATGCCAGCGAAGGACAGATCAATAATGCGGCTACAGCTTTCTGAGTCTTCCATAGTCTTCCGACCCCTCGGGTGACGATCAGGAGGCAGGCCACAACGATGGCCACGATGAGCTGCCCAGAGCATTATTGCTTTCGTGCTGAGGGGCGCACTTCGTAAACTCTTCTGAGGTCGACACCACACCGAGATAAATGACCAAAGCAATGCAAGTTCGCCTAGACTGAACCGAGTCATCGAGCAAGCGCATCATGGCCCGTGATTCCACACAGGGCGCGGCGTGTCAATTAAATCTTCCAGCTGTGCTTCTGGATCCTGTCACAATCCGAGGATTATTGATGTCCGATCAGGCTTCGCACCCGTATCCATGAGGAACCCATCGATCCTCGTCTGAATCTTCTCTTCGGTTTCCCAAGGCAATAAGCCGCCCCAGCAAACTGTTTTCGCCTTGGCTCCAAAAGACAGCAGGCGGTTCCCAAGCGCAGCTGACAAGGTGCCAAGGCACTGGGCTCGCCTCCACACATCAGCTCGTTCATCCACGACAGGCCGTTCTGCAGATTTTGGAGCGTACTGCTGGACGACACTGCAAGCGGATCGAACGCCTGGCCTCTTCTCCCTCCACCATCGCAGTTCCAGATTTGCAGATGGTGCAGCGCAACATGTGGTTTGTTTGGATGCGAAGCCTGCCAACCAATGAACATGCTCTGGCAGAATTCTTGCTTTGCTCAAACGGCTCTCGGACCCACTCTTCTGTGCCAAGTAGCCCAAGCAAGTGAGAGCGCAAGGCGGTTCGGTGCTGATTGTTACGCCATTCGCGCCAACAGCGTCTGTGTGTACCTTTCATCACACAGGTCCTGTGCTTGCCAACAGAACCCATCCGTGCTCATGTCCGAACCGGAGATGTGTGTGGCCCTAAATGCGGAAATTTCAGCGAGTTCCCTGACGATCAGAGTGAGTGTTAGTTCTCGCGAGATGGCTCGGTGTGGATATACCGCGGGGCACGGGCGTAGCATGTCGAGCAGCAGGAGACGAGAGGGTTGTCCTTCTCGCTGTCCTGTCAACATCCGTCAAGCATGGCTAGCGGCTAGCTGCGGCCAGCTAGCTAAAAGAAGAATTTCTTCGCACCGGCGCGCCTGCAGGCAGATGAAGCAGGTCCTGCACCCCAGAAGGTGTCAGATGTGTCAGCCAAGCATTTCATTTCAATGCTTGCCAACCACTAGTTCCTGTCGTCCCCGGGCCGCGCTGCGCTCGAGGAAGCGGCAGAAACCTCCGTACGACTCCCGCACCCATTTGAGTTGTCGCACAGATGCTTCCACAGAGGGCGCACCACCGGCAGAAGCTCGCGCGAGTGAACGGCCTGCCGCGTAAAGTCGAGCTGAAAGCACCTGCACATCCTGTTTCGCCCTTTTTCGCGCCTCCATGCTTTGCATCTCTATCGCCGCGGTCTCCCCATCTCGAGCTTCGCCCAGTCGCCTGGAAAGTCTGTTTTGCGAGCCCTATTCTCTTAAGGTGGCCACGGCCAGCCTGGTGGCGTCTTCAGCATAGCGTCTCTCTACCGGCCGATCATCAGCCACTTCCTGAGGCTACAGTTCTTCCCGAATCTTCGTCGAGCTCCCTGCCACAACTCCCCAAGCCTCCTCAGTTCGGAGGAATTGCAGAACGCCGCCCCCTTGTTCCGGCTCAGATCCTTTCTGATTTCTCTTCCAAGCTCTGAAACTCAAGGACTCAAAACGCATCTTCAAGTTCTACTCGTCGACTCATTGCCCCTCCTGCTGACAAGTGCTGCTCAGTGGACCCAGCCTGCACAGACAAGATTCCTTACCCGAGCAATACGCCATACTCATTCACTTCAGACAGCACTGTTGCCTGTAGGAGTGAATAGCTTTCTGGATCGTCTTGGGCGCGTTGGCCTTTCCAAGAACAGTATTGTTGCATTCATCGCGACACTTGCCTGCGAGGGAGTATGACGTAGCGCCTGCTCGTGGCACCCTCAGTGGCTCTCCGGTATCCTCGCAGTGTCACTGAAAGCTGCGCCACTGCCATGCTGCAAGCGCCATTGCCAGCCAAACAGAATCTGACTCCAGAACTGTTCAGCCTCTTCCAGCAGCGGACGCTTGCTTGAGGCTTCATTGCCGCCAGTATCCATATCAAGCAAAGTGCAATCGCAGGTGGTTCCTCCTCGGTGCGGCTGGTTGTCAAGGATACATTGCATCGACTTGGAACGAGGTGAACGGTGCGTGTCACATGGCTGTGATGATGGCTTGAGCCACGGCCTGCCAATCGACGACACTTGCAAAGATGATAAGGCTAAAGGAGTGTTCCGTCCGTGCCATGCATGTTTTAAGCTTTTCCGAGCGAGGAATTTACATCCTCACCAGCACCGCTGCAGTCATGTACTCTGCCACCGCCGACAACATGCATGTAGTTGGCCTTCCAGCATCCAGTGGGAAACCCGGTGTGGACATCACGCTGGCCGCAGAGTTGCTCCTAGCAACCCCGCCCATGGCCAAGTGTGTGAAACTTGCACATGTGCTCCGCGGAAAAAAGATGCTGGAGAGGCACCAAATTCGCTGAGTCCATTCGTCCGCTCCTTCTTGTGAACATGTTCAATATGTTCATGACTATGCACGACTCAGAGTGTGCAACCGCACAACTCCGAAACACCAGCCAGGGCATACGAAACTGATGAGATAGCGTAGATGACAAGTAGATGCAGACCAAAAGCTGAGCCGTATGCTGCAAACTCCATCGAATTCCACCAACAATGCCAGTACCCGATGCTTCAAGCATGCCCTGAAGTTGATGTGGCTACAGTGATAACCAAGCCTCACTGATACCACAGAAGTTGGGCTGACATGGCAGCACTTCACACGTTGCCAATGTCGCCGTTGAATATCCCTGCAGACACAGAACACGGCAAGATGCGCTGCGGGAGGACTGAAGAACAACATGAACCAACTGCCTTTCCCTCCCCTTTCGACCAAGATGCAGGAAGGCAAAATCTGGATTGCAAAACAGGTTCAAGTCGTATTGTTCGCATCAAGCATAAGATTCTAGCATAAGGCATGGCAAGGAATCCAAGAAGCAGAAAAACTTCACTACTCAGAACTTCACTACTCAGAATCTCATCCATCATATCTGGTTCGATCCAGGTCCAACCTAAGCCCAAAAACAGGCTTTTGGAGAACGTCCTGCTCCGCCAAGTGCATTTCGACATCTTTTGCTGTTGCTGAAAGGTCGTCGGTTGCAGAGCTGCACTGTGTTACGCTGTGCTCAAGTCCTGAAGTAAGAAATTCAGGTGCCTTGAATTTGAAGATGGACCAAAGGGACCAAAGCGTTGTATGCCATGCAGGACATCAATAACATGAACAACATGCGTGCAGACGTCCTGCCTTTTGGCTCGGCAGATGCTCCATGCCTAAAGCCTCTGCACAAACTCCGGATGACAGGCATCAGATGAGGCGGACAAGAGAACAACTGTGCTGCTGCGCTCGCCTTTCTGAAGCTGGCAGTGATTCTGCGTCGTCGCTTGCCTGCGAAGCAAACAAATCGATGCACATGCAAAGGTCATGAAAGGACGTCTATAGAGGATCCTGCTTTGTGCTGACTCGAAGGCGGCTGCGCTTTGAATCAAGGGCATGAAACTCCCGAACCTCCGTGCTGACCTCGGACACCCCCGGCACGTCGCCAGCCAAGGTGTGAGCCTTTGTATCCAGGCGGGGAACATGGAATCAGAAAAAGGGAGTGACCGTGAACAGAAACGTCTAAGCAAGAGACGTGAACTTTTGCAATTGTGAATCGCGAGCTGTCCTCCGCACTTTTTGGCAGCTGGCATCCGATGCACCTTTTGCTTCACTGCTGAGGCCCTGCTCCGCCTGCTCCTTGAGCACGTTTTCCTGCCCACGGGTTGTGTTATACACGTGTCACGAAGGCCCTTCGTCGGAAATCCAGTGAATTCTAGTGAGCAGGAGCCTTGCACGGGTACTTTCGCAGCACCTGGCACGTGCGCAGCCTCATATTGCGTTTCGTCAAACGGGCTACCGCCAGCCACCAGCCTCGTCTCGTCCCTGCGTTGCTGCAAAGCTGACCTGTCAAGGCGGCAGCATGTGCTGAGGCGCTGAGCGGCAGCGTGACAGAGTTTCCACTCAGCTCGCAGTCCAACCGAGTCAGGCCGGCGGCTGCAGGGATGATCTTGCCCGCTGCGCCCCACTGCCGTCCATGGAAGAACTTCGCCAGCAACTTCACTCCCAAGGGGGAAACCTAGGTGTGGCGTCTTTCGGCATACCAGACCACAAGTTGCAGCCTGAAAGAAACCAGGGAGGAAATCGTGTCAACGTCGTGAAAATATTACTAGTTAGCTAGCCTGGCCACCGCGTTGACCAAAGCTGTGCCGAAGTGGCGGCGTGAGCCAGCGAAAAGGCGGAAGATGTCCACGTGCTGGCCAGTACATTTCAATGGACAATTCATGCATGCTACAGGTGAAGGGCAATGTGTACGATACTGCGACATCTGCTGGCATGGAGCCTCCGCCAAGTCTGCGTTTTCCAAGAAGAAACGAAACCTGGATTCTTTGCACCTGCATCATGCCAGACATTGCGATTTGCAATTTAAATGCCTGACGAACCAGAGCATCTAAGACGTCTGCAGCTTGACGGGCACGCCAGTGATTCTCAGCGTGGTGCGAGTCTCCTTGCCATTGTCCAGGTTTGCCCACACCACCTGATGGTAAAAACGTCGTGTCCCAAGAATACATACCGCTTGTCCCTTCAGCCGCCCAGCACTCATTCACACACACACACACAGACAAACAAACACGTGCGCACACGACGTCCAAACGCGTGCGAGCGAACACGGACACTGAGGAGCAGGCCTCGGAGATCCCGAGATCATTCAAATATCTTGGTGCTGTAGGAACTTTGTCAGGCTTTGCTGCTGGAGCAACATAGGCCTTTCAATACCCAACCAGAGGAGTCGTGATAGTCATGAATTAAGGATGCTGGCATCTTCAACATCTGAGACGCTTTAAATTGATTCACGGCCTTTCTGATCTTGGACTTCTGCTCCCGAAAACCAAACTGCAGATGTGCAATTGATCGTCAAAGCCAGTGGACAATCCCGTCTGGTCAAAACGGCTTGTCGGCGCGCCTGCTGTGCTACGTTTGCTGCCGTCCGACCATCGCAGCACTGGGCATACCTCGTACGATTGCCCAGTTCGGTTGGTGCTTCGACTGTGCTGTAAAGTAAGCTTCGCACAAGTTGCTGATCTCCTCGACGCAGCATTCGGATGCCTTGCGGGAATATCTGGAGAACCGCGGCTTTTCGAGAGGATACAGACGCTCTGGAAAGTCTATGCCTGTCTTGTTCCGGGTTGTTATTAAAATTTCTAGTCCCGGCTTGTCACGATAAAGCGGCATTTGGTGGCAGTCAGTAGGTACTGCCAAGTAAGGGTTTTACTTGCTGTCGGTCCCAAAAGCCTTCGCCTGCGTTACTTGTTCACGAGAGAACGGTGTGCATGCGATTTCTGAATCCTAATCATCTCGGGGTCGACTTGCTGGTTCGAGAAATATTTCCTCGGTGGCAAATAGCTGTTCAACACGCGGCGTGGCTCCGTGGTTGGTATGTGCATTCTGTCATGGACCATGGACAATCGAAACAACCTTGAATGGACATGATTGTCAAACCTTTCATAGGCCGAGCCTCCTTTGGAAGATGGACATAGCACTGCTCGCGTTGCAGCTGCTCCTGCCCGAAAACGCAGACTCAACAGCCTCAACAGCATGCCACGTGCTCCATGTTTCAGTTTACGGCTGTGCTCGGACACGTGCTCAATGCGGGGTTATTACGTAAAGAAACAGTGGATGCCTGCCACGCTACTGTACATACTGCAACGACCATACTGGCTAACAAAAATCCACTGGCAGACGGCGAAGAGCAGGCACCTTTGTCGACCAGCGCGTTTTCTGCGGTAGTGTAGCAGCCCTATACTAGCTAGTGGCGCCAGACAATCACAGCATGCTACGGCTATATCTCGTGGAAGCCCACGACATCGCCATGGGACGTGGGAATAATGCATGTGCTTGACTCGCGTTGCACACCCTTACGCACCTTGTTCTTGCCGCCACTTTGGCCGTTCTTTAAAGCTGGCGCTGCGATTATCGGGACGAAAGCAACGAAAGCTAGCAAATTCGGGTTTCGACGAGCTACAGCAATAAGGAAGCATCCGTAGGTCCGCAGCATACACGACCACCGGTCGCCTCATCACCCAAGACAGGGTCCGAGTACAGCATGCTGAAAGCTTCCACTCGTCAAGAATAACCGGCACGTGTGGGACTTGTCCGCCGTAGTCTTCAAGCAAAACGCAGACGGAGCGACGTCCCGCAACCGGCTCGCAAGGATTCCGTGCAACACCTGGAATGTACGAGTAGCTCTCTGTTCGCCTTCGCCAAGTGTCAGGTGCAGCTGCAAGTCTGCGCATGGCACAACTCTACGCCGATGGCAGCTGGAGCCTCTGCCGCACGGCTGAATATGCGTCTCCCCACACTGACAAGGCAACAAACTTCTCGTGCAGCCGGGTTTTGCAGCCCGGGAGAGCAATTCATGGATGCCGCGACGAAGATCTTACGGCAAACCGAGATTCCTGTCAGACTTGTCCTCCGGAGTTTCGAGCTGATTGAAGTTGTGCCGGCATAGTACATGCTGAACTTTGTTGGCACCCTGCCGGTTGTATTTTGTGTACGGTCGGAATAGTGAGCCGTGCTCACTCTGGCCGGAATGGGGTGCGAGAGCCTTCCGGAATCACATATTGTAACGTTGCAGATCGAAGACGACGAATAATCGGAGGAAGTATCTTCCTCTCGCTTCCGGCAGCATCCTAACCATTGTCGGCCGGATCGTGGGCTGTTTGCCATTAAAACAGCAATGCGTGCATGCACAGAAAGGTTGGATCTGCTGGCTCGTGCAATGTGGGACAAGGGCTTTGCTGCGATGATACTTGTTGTCACTTTGTTGTCCAGTGCTAAGCTACAAAGGTGACCAGCAAACAACTTGAAACAGTGCAACACCTCTGCTGTACTGCACGCAGCACCAAGCCGATGGAAGAGTTGTCACTGTTGCGAGCAGATGACAACAGGCGCACCATGTAGCAGCGGGCATCACCAAGATGTAGAGCAGCGCGAAGGGCGCATTGACTGTCGCAGTAGCTGACGACCTGGAGCACACATTCTGTCGAGAAGTGCCTTCTGCAGAGCCAACAGCACAGAAATTCATGAAGGAGCGGCCACGCTGTCGGGCTCCTCCGGCCTGGTGATCATTCTCTTTCGACAAACCCTGTGATGCCGAAAGATTTCTAAGAGCGGCTCAGCAACTCTAGCCGTGTGATCTCACCAAATGGAGCCAACTCCTGTGACAGAATGCTTCGCGAGGCTTCATGTCAAGAATAGCACGATGTGTCACTCCTCGAAGGCCTGGTGCACTGAGACAGGGTCGGAATGACGGCTCACCTGGTGGGCACATCATGATGGCCAGCAATGTCGAGGCTGGCTTAAAAACCAAAGGCAAAAAAATCCTCTTAGCACCAATTGTTCCCTTCCGGGCCTGCGCGAACCGGACTTTTATGGAGTTGGAAACCTCGGCCATGTCGATGCTGCCTGGGCAGTCCGTTATCGAATACAGAGGCTCCTCTCAAGAGCCCCCAGCCCAGCCTGCACTCGCTGCACTCGCACGGAGTCCCGTGTCAATTTGAGCCAAAGGGCTTCCGACCGCAAGTGTGCATCCTTGCGCGCTTGCCCTCGCATTCCAGGCATACTGTACCAGGTTTCGGCACGACACAGACAGTCAGAGAGTAGCCTCAGAGCGTTGAGCATCCTCGGGGCCCTTGCAGGCAAAACCAAGTCGGGGCATATTTCTTTTTGCATGCTTCATCTGCAGGTCTGCGCCAGAGCATTGTGTCTCAAGGTGGCTAGGGCGGCCGGCGCCTCCTAGCTCAAGTATTGTACCGGGAACTTGCATCTTCACCACAGGAGATGGAAGAGAAGCAACGCTTCTGGCTGTACCTGGACCTGCATCTGCGTGGCAGCAGTCGCTATGGAAGCCACAGCCTCGGCGCAGAACTAGCCGAAGACGCAGAGGGTCCCTTCAAACTTGTTGAAGGCCGGGACTGCCATCACTTTCCGTCTGGTCGCATCTAGCCTGGCGTTCTAAGGTGAAGGAGGTCAAAGGCGTGGGGAAATGTCGTCAGTCCTCTCGTTCGCAGCAGCTTTTTCGGCCATCTGCTTCACCTGAAGTCGCGACTTCAGAGAGCGGCAGAAGAACGAAACATTAGCGAAGGCAGACGGGTGCAAAGCCACCGGCCGAATGAGCCGCGACAGGCCAGCGGCTCTTCGATGCCTTTCGGAGGTGGGCATAGACAGCAAGAGCGAAAAGTAGTTCGGCCTCTGCAAGTCCGCTCAACTCAAGAGTCCATCGTAGCTCCGGGTACGGAGAGAGCAGCTCCTTCCGGTGATACGCGCCATCTCACGCCAGCTCACAATGCCTCGCTGTGGATTTCTTTTCCGCCTCCAGCGCTTCGCTTGATGGTGGGAAGAGGCGCAGCAGTCGAAAGAACAGAGGATGCAGGCGCGGCTGCTGCAGACCTCGAATAGCGTAAACTTATCGCAGAGGAGTCACAGAAATCCGTGAGCCTCGGGCAATAGGCGAACGCATGCGGCCTGAACTTCTCTGACGCCGCCATCTGCTCATCCAGACCTTACAGGTATTTTCCACCACACTCAGTGCGATTGCGGGAACTGTAACTGTGCCACATGGAAATACTCGAAGTGTCAGCTTGTCGGGCAAGCCGCGCTTGACATCTGCATTGGCCGCCAGCTTGATGAAGAGCTGCAAGCCAGAGCTACGAATTTGCGAGCGCAACAGCAGCGAGATGCAGCGAGTATCAGGGATCGGCCTCGAGATCCTCGAACCTTGCAGAGATTAAGGTCAACATAGGTCATGCTCTACAAATTTTGCTGCCGCCACATGGTGAAAGTCAATCGGGGGCTGGGCTCTTCAGCAAACTGAAGCGTTCGGAGCTGTTGGCCAGAAACTGTAGCCTTTTCCACCAAGCAAGCCTGGCAATTGGCTGGCTCGAGATGCTACCTTTGTAAGAGATGCTTGCCACTGTCCATGCGCCTCTGCGTCAGCCAAATGGCTCAGGACTTCTTTCCTAATTTTTGCCTCAGATCTCAGCCACGAATATATCTAGGAATTCGGGCTAGTTCGTTCAGGCCGCCACCATCGCCGCACAGTGCAGGTCAGAGAAGCTCGCCTCTGCTTGCAGGATCGCGTTGTGCATCTGCTGATCCAAACTGCTGCAACGGCTTGTTCTTGCTACTAGGCCAAGTAGGCACCGGGCATATGCAGCTAGTAGTATCCCGCGACAGAGTTGTTGAAGCCCTTGCACCACCCGAATGGCCTGCAGCATGTACTTGTAATCGCAGGTGACCGCAAGTATGTTCACAATGCCAGATGTGAAGCTTCCAGCAAGTCCGACACCTGTGCATCAAGAAGTGGGAGGTGCCGTCGTGGCACTGTCGGAAGCACTTCCAAGCCTCGCCAGGACAAACAAGTCACACCCTGTCGTCAGACAAGAAACCGATTCTTGTTTGAGGACGGCACTCACCACTCGAAGATCTTCCAGAGCTCTTTGAACAGAAAGTGCCATGAGCCAACCTTGAGAAAGACTTGACTGCAGTTACAGCCACTTCAATCTAAATTTAAATCCTTCCAGGGCTGCGGCCACTTCCAACTCCTGACCAGGCTGGAACTCGAGAGCACTTCCTGGACCCGAAGTACCTCTCCCCAGTGCAGAGTCAGCTGCTGCGCGAAAAACATCGAAAAACCAAACAATCGCCTTTGCGACATTTGAGGCTCCGGAACTGGCCTTGACAGGAAGATCTGACGCGCCAAGAAATGCATAGCGTTGCCTAGGTCCTACCGTAAACGATGAGAGCTCTGAGCTCGCATCAGGGCCATGGGATATGAAGCCAAGATTTGCGATCTCTTCTCCTGGCATAGTGGCATGACCAAGCAGGAGTATCACTGTGAAAGACACCACAGTTTTCACTCAGACTTAGGAGGGCTTGAGAGGACTGACCAACCCCCACCCACACAAACACCCGAAACGACCAAAACACGCGCACACACACACACCCACACCCACACCCACACCCACACCCACACGCACACGCACACGCACACGCACACGCACATGCGCACGCGCGCACCCACGCACGCATGCAGAAATGCATTCACGAGCACCCCTTTGCCCGTACCCCCGCTTCGTGCCCCTACTCGATCGCGTTCGCGCCCGTGTGAGCACCAAGCGATCAAAAACATGCCGGTGTTGCCAAGGCTGCATCCAGGAATGCAGAGACAACGGTTTGCACGAAGATAACGGCATCCCAGGCACCACCCGAACCTCCAGAGTAGGCAGACGGAAGTTACTGCACTCAAAGGCTTACAAAAGGCGCTGTTGGCATGTGACGGGAATGCTCCATGCAGCTCAGCTGTTACTGAGAGTGGGGTCAGGGTGTTTTTTTTGTTGTGGCCCTTTTTTGCTGGTGCCCCGTGTCATTGGTTTCTAGAATTGCTTTTTCTGTCGTCGGGTGTGCAAAGTGTTTTTTTTGTTGCGCCCCGTTGGGCGCCGTGACCTTTCGGCGGGGCCAGAGCCAAAAAAAAAAAAACACCACCCAGGGTGTTTTTTTTGCTCCGGCCCCGGCGAAAGGCAGGGGAAGCCCCGTTGGACGCCGGCACGGGGCCGGAGCAAAAAAAACACCCTGGGTGGTGTTGTTTTTTTTGCTGGCGCCCAACGGGACGCAACAAAAAAAACACTTGCACACCCGGGGACGACAGCAAAAAAAATCTAGAAACCAATGACACGGGGCACGAGCAAAAAGGGGCCACAATCAAAAAAAAAACGACTCACTCACTGCGGCCCTGGCCCGCGATGCTCACTCACTTCTTTTCCGGGGCGACTTTTCCGGCCGGGCCCGGCTGGTGATTTTTTTTTGCTGCGGCCCCGCGCGGACGCTCACTCACTGTTTTTTGTTTTTTGCTGCGGCCCCGCCCGGACCGGGGTGGTGTTTTTTTTGCTGTGGCCCCGCCCGGACGCTCACTCACTCACTGTGGGCTGGGGCGATTTCGGCAAGGCCCGGGTGGTGTCTTTTTTTGCTGCGGCCCCGCCGGGCTTTTTAGACAATAACAAAAATGTCTGGGGACTACATCGAGTCTAAAAAGACCCGGCGGGGCCACAGCAAAAAAAAAAACACCACTTCCCTCTCGGGGAATTCCGTAGGCGAGTGGCTTCGTCGTTGTCTCGAATGCCCAGACGTGTGCTAAGATCTACACCAACGTCTGCTGGAAAAAATGGGTAGTAAAGGTGGATTTCCAAAAAATGTTCCAAAAAATGTGGCACCTTAACCAGTAGAATGGGGTCCATTATACTATACTTAAATTGAGAGGCTTCTATAACAATGCTATCTTGCTCTACTTGCGGTTTATGAGTGATGATAAATCTTTACCGTGAAGTTTTGAGAGAGCATGGCAACCTTGCTTATAGCCACGTTTGCCATGTCCCCAATCTTCTACACTTGAGACGTTTTTGAAAATGCTCCTCAGCCGTCCAGCCACGCTTGAGATTCTCATGCGCAAGCAGGATGTCAGAGCGAGCACGAGCCCCCAGAGACTCCAAAACCCCTTAATTAAGGAATATACCGTAAATCGTATTAGGGTTCCCATTATAGTTTTTCATACATTCCTTAATTAAGGAGTATACCGTAAATCGTATTAGGGTTCCCATCAGAGTTTCTTGTGCTTGGAGGGTCGGGGGACTTAGTAAGTAGGTAGTAAGTAGACTTATAAGTACCCTAAAAGGGACCCTAATCGGGGTTATGGTACTTATAAGTCCCTAAAATAACCAGTTACTAAGCCCCCTAAAGACCCTCCAAGTAGATTCCTTAATTAAGGGGCCCCTTGGAGCCTCCGGGTCTTCTGTTGCGCGAGGGCCAAGATTGCACCAGTCTTCAAGCGACCGTAGGGCAAGGCACAAAGACGAACCCTAAACCCTAAACCCTAAACCCCTAAACCCTAAACCCTAAACCCTAAACCCCTAAACCCTAAACCCTAAACTCTAAACCCTAAACTCGAAAGGATCAGAGTCGGGTTCTGGGGCCCGTTATACTATAATTATAACTTAGGGGCTGAGTACCCTAGCCCAAAGAATCAAGTAATATAAGGGCCTTAATAATTAGAATAGGGTTTTGGGGCCCGATATACTATAATTATAATAAGGAACCCCCAAAATAGTATACCTTAACCTACCAAACCCTACTTTTTTTGTAGGTTCTTACTATAATTATAACTTAGGGGCTGAGTACCCTAGCCTAAAAAAGGTTAACCTTTTGAATTATAGTAGGATTATATAAGCCCCAAAAGGTTAAAGGTTACCTACTCAGCCCCTAAGATAATAATAGTATAGGTAATTATGTAGGACCCTGTATTATCTTTGCTCACCCTTCGTCATCGCTCTTGCAGTTTACCGCATATCCTCTGACACAATACAGATGTCCATGCAAAAATGCTGCTCGTGCTGAGCGAGGACATTCGCGGACGCATCTTGTTGATGCCACGTCCAGCCGCGCTGAACGCACTCTTCAAGTGTCGGTGCGGACCCTAGGATATCCAAGACCATCCGGCTATGGGTGATACCGGGGGACGCTTGTTTCGTCGCCGCCATTCGTGCAACGGCCGACTCTCGAATGTCTTGGACTCATGCTATACGGGATGTAATATAGGGGACTTAATAATTAGAATAGGGTTTGGGGATATATTATATTAGAATTATAGTAATGAACCCCAAAAGAGTATAGGTAATCATTAAGTCCCCTACAGTAGACTGACTCCCTAAACGAAGCGATGCTACTAAACATTTCTCAATCCCTTAAGCTATATAGACGAAAACCCTTAAGGAAAATACCTATTTAGGACTTTAGGGTTTAGGATTTATGGCTTTAGGGTTTAGGGTTTAGGACTTTGGGCTTTAGGGTTTAGGATTTATGGCTTTAGGGTTTCGGGTTTAGGACTTAGGGCTTTAGGGTTTAGGATTTAAGGCTTTAGGGTTTAGCGTTTAGGACTTAGGGCTTTGGGGTTTCGGTGACACAGCCTCTTCTCCGGAACCTTACCATCCCAAACCCTGAGCCCTGAACCCTACCATAGACCCCTATTCTAGATCCCCTCTCGACCCCTTTAAAGGACCCCTTCTAGCCCCTAACTTCGGAACCTTGGCATCCCAAACCCTAAACCCCAGCGCAGAAGCCCTGCGGGAGCCTGAAGTGGCTTCGGTTTAAAGAAGGCAGAAAAGCTTTTGGGTTCAAAATTAGGGTTTAGGGGCCCTTATCAAAGCCTCAATAAGGCCTCATTAAAGCCAGACTAAGGCCTGAATAAAACCCCCTTTCCCCGTCCGTCGTCCCTCTGGGGCTCCCTGACGCCGCCGCATTTAAAAGCCCTGGCATGGTCGAGGTCGTCTCTCTCGGCACAACCGCCGACCATACGAAAGCAAGAGCGTGCCGGGATATCGAAGAATTTACCTATGGTCTGATTCCTAAAGTGCTATGGAACTTTGGAGCTACCATAATCGGTGTATTTGATAAACAGCATCCTGGTTGTGAAACCCCTTGTGAAGCCCAGTAATCTGGATCCCCAAATAGCCAATTCCTCAGAGTGGGACCCTCAAGGTATCCTAATGTCCATAAACTCCCACCTAAACCTCAAGGAGTTTGGGCCGGGCTCTCCCTAAACCCTAAACCCTAAACCCTCAAACTTCTGCGTTGAGGCGTCAGGCTCTGGGTTCGGGGCCGGGGCGTTGAAGGTCGAGGCTGCGTCGCGAAACTGGGAAGGTCTCAACATAGAGTCACCCTAAACCCTAAACCCTAAACCCCCACACCCTAAACAGACGTCATAGACGATTTCTGTGGTTCAGAAGCACTTTGTGCTCTCATCGCAGTCCACTCAAGCCGACTCTTGAACCAGGGTAGAAGCATGTAGGCCAGCCCAAGCCTATAATAGACGCCGAAGGCTGGACTCCAACCCGAAACCCTGAACCCTGATGCTACATGGGAGTTTCCGAAAATTAGGGGTACCTAAGGGTTCCGCTAAAGGGTTACTATAAGGGTACTGTAAGGGTTCCTTTAAAGGGCTCTATGAGAGTTTAGAGTTTCCGAAAATTGGGGGTACCTTATTTTGGGTCCTTAGAATAAGGATCCTATTATTTAGGGTACGTACTGTATTAGGGTCCCCTATTTTCGGAAACTCCCATGTGGGAGTGGGCCCCGGGGATCTTCCTAAACCGAAATTCTCTTGGATTCTTTCATCTTGCATAGGCTTTAAAGGCCTTATTTAGAGTTTAAGGTTTGGGGTTTAGGGTTTAGAGTTTAGGGTTTATAGTGAACCCCAGAAAGTTGGAACATGGCTTTTGGAGGATTAGTGCTAGGATCCCTTATACTTTACCTTAAGGGCATGAGGAGAATGATGTTCCAACTTTCTGGCTTCCACTGTAGTATTGAGAGTAGGGTGAATTTATGGGGATTTATGGGGTTCCTTTGGTGGTTTTCCAAGCAGGTATTGTAGGGGTATAATATAGGCGCCTTACGGACTAGAATAGGATTCCCTCTTGAAAGGTTCTTAGAGAAAGGGTCTAGAAGGGTTACTATAGGGGTGTTACGAGGGCTTGTAAAGGAGCTGCAAACATAAGAATAACATAAGAATAATAAATAATAAACACCGTAGCAGCCATAATAGTAGTGAGAAGAAAGGCTTTGAGGTATATTCTGCTACGAGTAGGAGTGTATGCTAAAACTATGCTGAATATTGGAAAGACTACAAGGGAATGCTAGTACTAGCTACTCCCACCTCTGTCTTAACTAGGGCCCCAAAAAAGCACATAAGCAAAAATAGGATAGGGATATCCCATATAAACCCCCTTATAGTGAAGCCCATTAAGGTAGGGATATCCCCATAAAATGCTTATGCTTATGTGCTTTAACGGTCCACAGGATAGCACGCGACAACGTCGGGGTTTGGAAGGTTTGGGCTTCGGAGGCTCTTGAGGATCAGGTTCCCTTTAAAGGCGTCTATAAGGGTTCTATAAGGGGTCTTAGGGTTCTTAGTAGGCTGTCTGGTTTTTAGTAGGGAATGGGGGAATGGGTTATGATTATGGGGACTAGTATTGGGGATTATATACTTGGAGGGTCGGGGAACTTAGTAAGTGGGTAGTAAGTAGACTTATAAGTACCCTAAAAGAGACCCTAATTGGGGTTAGGATACTTGTAAGTCTATAAGATAACTAGTTGCTAAGTCCCCCGACCCTCCTAGTAGCCTAACCCAGAGATCCCAATACCCTTTAATTAAGGAATATACCTTAAATCATCATATTAAGGCCGCTATAATTTAAGGTCTATTCCTTATTTAAGGGGTATTGGGTTCTCTGAGAAATACCCTAAGCCCGAAACCCTCGCCTAAACCTTAACCCAAAACCCTAAACTCTACATAAACCTTACACCCTACTAGGAGGGTCGGGGGACTTAGTAACTAGTTGTCTTATAGACTTATAAGTATCCTAACCCCAATTAAGGTCCCTTTTAGGATACTTATAAGTCTACTTACTACCCACTTACTAAGTTCCCCGACCCTCCAAGTAAGACCCCAACCCTAAACCGTAACCCAAAACCCTAAACCCTACATAAACCTTACACCCTAAAACCGTAACCCTAAACCCTAAACCCCAGAATCTCGGGGTTGAAGCTTTGGGCATTCGGCCTCGTTCGGATCTCGGGATCCGAACCTTGAGAGTTGTGGGCCTTTAAAGCACCTTTTTGCAAAGTAGGGTTTTCCCTAAACCCTAAACCCTAAACCTAAGGGTCTAGAGCTTTATTTGATAAGGTTCAGAGGTTCAGAGTTGAGGGGCTCTACACGGCTTTGGTCCCGGCTCTCAAGCCGCTTTAAAGGTTTGTGCACTTAGGCCCACTTTAAGGGTTTAGGGTTAAGGGGTTTAGGGTTAAGGGGTTTAGGGTGTCAGGTTTATGTAGGGTTTAGGGGTTAGAGCACGATGCCTTGACCTCGCAACATCTAGATTTGTAGACACGCGCACAGCTTGAGATAGACGTCTTTCGCCGAAGGATGAGTTTGTGCTTTCGCTGCCGGGGTCCAGGGCAGAGACCGCGTCGATGCTTTCAGGGTGGTCCCAACTAAGGCCAGCTGCTAGAAAGGGCTTACCACAGCCACAAACGTTTCAGAGGCGACGGCTGCCAAAGAAGGAGAGCAGGGGAGCACCCATTGAAGTAGCTGGGTGCTGTCGACTGCACGCCTGTACTTGTAGATCGCAGCTTGTTGGAACCGGCGCCCGGTGGCAACCATAATCTCATCCAGCTCTTTCTCGTGGTGTGGGCCCTCCAGCGGAAACTGCACCGTAAACCCTTCCTCCTTCCAATCATCATCTTCGGCAGAGGATGGAAGAATAGATAGGGGACGAGGATGCATCGATTGGAGGACGGCCTGCAATTCAAGATTCGCTCTTCGGTTGAACTCATCATCCGCCCTCTTGGCCATAGGGTTCATACCAGTCAAAGAATAGCGAACACCTCTGGGCTGTTAAGTAACCAGGGAGAAAACGTATGAGCTTGTATTTCATGATGGTTCCTTCAAGAAAAAAGTACTAAAGTATGGTACTCCAAAGCCCAGACCTTCTAACAGAACTGCTGGCATTGGGAGGCTTGGCTTCCCAACCTCAACCGACTGAACCAAAACACTCTCGTCCTCACTCAAGGCCAGCGTAGAGGTTGCCAGCTTCCAAGTCTTCTGCCATTCTGCCTTCTCCTCTTCGGAAAGCGCTGCAGCAGGCTCGCCCATCATCCCGCGACGGACAAGGGCAAGAAGCGTGAGAAGTGCAAGGCACAAGAGAACGAGATATGTCTGCTGAGGCATGGCTGCAGTACTTAGTTGCTGAGTTCATAAGCCCCCAAAAGTGTACACTTTTGGTGTTATAGTGGGTACGATTATCCCAAAAAGTGTAAAGTGTATCCACTCAGCTACTAGGATATTAGGGGACTTATAACCCTACTTATAACTACCCATGAACCTCCAAGTAGGCCCTAGATCCTATACCCTTAAAGAATCCCTAAGAGTACATGCATCTTTTCGCCCCCTGAACCCCTGAACCCTACATCCGAAGCTTTCACCGAACTTTGGCCAAGCAAAGGCAAACGGACGCTCTACTTCAACCCCCTATATTACTGGGAGGTTCATGGGTAGTTATAAGGGTTCCTTTAAGGGTCCCTTTAAAGGGATCTTTAGGGATCCTTTAAGGGTATAGGATTTAGGGCCTACTTGGAGATTCATGGGTAGATATAAGGTGGGCTATAAGTCCTCTAATATGGGTTATAAGTATATTACCCTACTTATAATCCTACTTATAACTACCCATGAACCCCCTATATTACATCCATCAGCACGCATCTGACAGAGCATCTCACCAGCTGGCATGGCATTGACTGGGCGTTTCGGAAAATAGAAAAAACAGAGCTCCGGATTTAGGGTCACTATGAGGGGCTACTATACGGGTTCCAAGAGTTCTGTAAGGGCTCCCAGCAGAGACCCTAAGTATCCTGTAATGACACGCAAACAAAGCTGACAAATTTTATTGAATCCTGCCAGGGAGAGGGAAGGATACTTCCGGTTGGGTTTCTTTCACCCCAACCCCTCGCCGCTCACCCCAAACCCTAGTACCCTAGCAAAAGAAACCCAAAATCATCATAGGGCCCTACATAGAACACGTATCCCTCGACCCTGAAACCTTGGTACATAGACCCTATGGAGTCCCATATACCCAGAGCCTCCAAAACCCCTTAATTAAGGAATAGACCTTAAATTATAATAGGATCCCTTATATGATTTAAGGTATATTCCTTAATTAAGGGTCCCCTTGGAGGCTCTGGGGACTCTAAACCCTAAACCCTAAACTCCTACAGTGAACCCCTAAACCCCAGCCCCTACCCTTGAACCTTGGTACAGAGACCCTAGGGAGTCCCATAAAATACCCTTATATTCCTTAATTCCCTTACAGTACCTTTACAGATCCCTTTAAGGAGCCCTTTAAGGTATATTCCTTAATTAAGGGGCCCCTTGGAGGCTCTGGGTAATACCCTTAAAGGAACCCCCGCGCTTCAGAAACGGAAACTTTTGAAAGAGGTCCGAGAGACACCCAGACGGAAAGTTCAGGGTCTGGGATTACATCTACAGGGTTTCGGGCTAAGGGGCCTAGGCCTAGGGCTTAGGGGTTTAGGCTTTGCGGTTGAGGGTTCAGGGTTAGGGGTTTAGGGGTTTAGCGGTTTAGGAGTTTAAAGTTTAGGGTTTAGGGTTAGAGGGTCAGTCATGGACCGTAAATCCTAAACCCTTCACTTTAGACTCTAGTAGCCGGGACTCAGCCATGAAGGTTTAGGACGTCAGGGGCAGCAGATCCCGCATCTTTTTCTCCTGCACCCCCAAGGGCGGGGACTTCTGCCGTTCCACTTTGCAGCAGCATCGCCCCCTGCGGCTTGGAGGCCGCGATCAGCGCCTTCGCGTAGGTTTACCTTAACCCAATAACCCACCTACCTTTCTCGAAACTTACATAAGGAAATCATAATAAGGAGCCCAAAACCCTGAACCCCACACCACCTTCTCGTGGGCTCAGGGTCTAAGGATTGTGGTTTCGGTGCAATGCCTACACGGCTTGAGCCTAAGCTTTGAAGCGAGTTTTGGGTTGAGGATTGTGCATAAACCCCTAAACACTAAGCCCTGATACCCTAAGCCGGAAGTAGAGGAAGGGACTAGGATACATCGCCCATACTCGAAAAGCTTCGGGAGTCCCTGAAGACCCCTGCGAGCTCGCAAAACCTCTCTTTTTTTGCGTCTGCAACAGCGCTTATAGTTTAGTGTTTAGGGTTTAGGGTTTGGGGTTTCACGAAACAGCCCTGACAGGCCTGTAGAATTCATTGTAGAGCATTTCCAGTCAGCTTAAGATCAACATCCCCAAACTAGATCTTGGATGCCTAAACCCGGATATCCTCATGCAGACCGATGCAAACCTTCAGCACCTCCGGAAAGATGAGTTCAAGCCCCGGAACCCAAACCCCACACCCTACACCCTAAGGCCCTAAACCCTAAACCCTTCACCCTAAACCCTAAACCCTACGACCCAAAGGACGGTTTCGAGCTCTGGGCCGGGCCTTGCAGCCGTGGCGGATGTTGGTGTCGTGGCGCAGGCTTGGCTCCTCTGGCCGCAGCTGCTTCAACGTCAAGCCTGGGTCCGGGTTTGGAAAATTCGTGTATCAAGACCTTACACGGGTGTGTTTAAAGTGAAGCAAATTCTTGAAGGATATTCTGGTCTAAACATAAAAGGAGAGAGAATCTTGAGGAATAACCGTAATTAGTGCCGAACCCCGCATTTTTCTCTCTCCAAGGGTTATTTCGTTCTTACATTTCACGAAACCCTAAACCCTTAACCCCCAATCTTCACGCGATTTCGAATGCTAGGCCGGCTTCAGAAACCCTAAACCCTAAACCCTAGGGTTTAAGAACACAAGGCCAGGGCGTAAGTTGAGGAATTACGTGGAGGTTCATGGGTAGTTATAAGTGTTCCTTTAAGGGCCCCTTTTAAAGGGATCTACTTGGAGGGTCGGGGGACTTAGTAACTGGTTATTTTAGGGACTTATAAGTACCATAACCCCAATTAGGGGTCCTGTTTAGGGTACTTATAAGTCTACTTACTACCTACTTACTAAGTCCCCCGACCCTCCAAGTATAGGGATTCTACAACGGTATAGGGTTTAGGGAGTTCAATGTATAGGATTGTAGGGTTTAGGGTTCATGGGTAGTCATAAGTGGGGTTACAAGTAAGGTAACTAACTACCCATGAACCCTAAACCCTATACCCTTATAGAATCCATATAGATCCCTTTAAAGGGACCCAGAAAGGAACCCTCGTAACTACCCATGTAGGATTTCACAGGTACGGTGGCAGGCACCTCGCCTGGTGCTTTAAAGAAGTGGGAGTTTCCGGAAATTAGGGGTACCTTATTTTGGGGTCCTTATAGTAAGGATTTAGTGTCCCCTATTTTCGGAACTCCCAAGTATGGCCACAGTGACCTGTCTCATAACCGTCCCGTACTACACGCTTAGCATCCTGTAGCCTGAAGCCCTAAACCCTAAACTCTGGACTCTAAACCCTAGACCTTAAACCCTAAACCCTAAAACCTAACTCCTAAACCTAAACCCTAAAGCCTAACTCCTAAACCTAAACCCCAAGCCCTAAACCCTAAACCCAAACCCTGGAAGCCCTGGAAGCCTGGCTAAGGGATCCATATAGTAGTCCCTATGGTTTAGGGTGTAGGGTTTAGGGTTTAGGGATTACAATCCCAATACTAGTCCCTACCTTAACCCTACGTAACCTACCTTTTTACGGACTTATATAAGGAAATCATAATAAGGAGCCCTAAAAAGGTAGGTTCCGTAGGGTCCAGGTATACAGTCCCCAATACTAGTCCCCATAACCCATTCCCCCATTCCCTACTAAGAACCAGACAGCCTACTAAGAACCCTAAGACCCCTTATAGAATCCTTATGGACCCCTTTAAAGGGAACCCTTAAAGGAACCCTATTCCCTACTAAGAACCAGGCAGTCAAAGCAAAACACGCACAAAGAAACCAAGAGCTCTAGATGGGAGTTTCCGAAAATAGGGGACCCAAATATAGCACCCTAAATAGTAGGATAATTTCCTATAAGGACCCAAAATTAAGGTACCCCTAATTTTCGGAAACTCTAAACTCTTATAGAGCCCTTTAAAGGAACCCTTATAGTACCCTTATAGTAACGCTTTAAAGGAACCCTTAGGTACCCCCGAATTTTCGGAAACTCCATAGCCTCAATCCTTAAGAGTCATGTACAAGGAATCCCAGCACTATTTGGCCTTAATCCGGTTTCCAACTTTTTGGGGTTTACTATAGGTACCCCCTAATTTTCGGAAACTCTAAACTCTTCTAGAGCCCTTTAAAGGAACCCTCATAGAACCCTTATAGTACCCTTATAGTAACCCTTTAAAGGAACCCTTAGGTACCCCCGAATTTTCGGAGACTCCTAGATCTGAAGCCGAGGTCTGAACCTCTCAACAAGGACTCATACTTTGGAGGTTCATGGGTGGTTATAAGGGTTCCTTTACGGGTCCCTTTAAAGGGATCTATAGGGATTCTATAAGGGTTCCTTTACGGGTCCCTTTAAAGGGATCTATAGGGATTCTATAAGGGTTCCTTTACGGGTCCCTTTAAAGGGATCTATAGGGATTCTATAAGGGTAAAGGGTTTAGGGCTTTACTTGGAGGTTCATGGGTAGTTATACGTGGCGTTATACAAGTCCCTTTATGTAGGTTATAAGTACAGTTACCCTACTTCTAACCCCACTTAGAACTACCCATGAACCTCCAAGTACTCCAGGCCTTTCGGGCTTAGGGCTTAGGGTTTATTCTACGGCTATTGAGCCCAAAGGTTCTTTAAAACTAAGGCTCTGAGGACTCATACTCTAGGGCTTTCGGGTTTAGAGTTTAGGCTTTAGGGTTTATTCTACGGCTTTTGGGCCCAAAAACCATACGATTTAGGCTATTTTGAACCCTAGGGTGAGGGGTTCAAACAGTTTAGGGTTCAAACGGCGTAGGTGGGTTAGGGTTTGCCGTTGGGGCTTGGGTTCAGGGTTCGGGGAGCAGGGCTTGGGGCCTTCAGGGTTCAGGGTTTAGGATTTTTTTTTTAAAGTGTGATGGCCAACATCAGCCGGATTTAACGCCTGGGGTTTTTGCAGGTTGTGTATAGGGTTTTAGGGGTTTTTTTGGCTTTGGGGTTGCAGGGCTTAAGGGTTCAGGGTTTAAGAGTTTAAGGGTCTAGGGTTTAGGGTTTAGGGTTTAAGTTTTAGGGTTTAGGGCTTAAGAGTTTAAGGGTCTAGGGTTTAGGTTTTAGGGTTTAGGGCTTTGGGGTTTTCCTGTGGCCCTGGCCGACGACTTGGACCACGTCTGCCTGCTTGCCAACCTCACAGCAGGCTGCTGCTCTTCGTCTTCTTTCTTGAGTCATTATACTTGTCGTCACGACGAATCATATCCTGCGAGAGGCTGTTCAAACAACACTTGTCTGTATGACAAGAGAGAAAATAACAGCAAAAGCAAGCAGTAAGTTCGGAAAAATCGAAAACCGTAGAAGGTCGAAGAAAAGAACTTAGATGGTGCTGCTGGCGATGAACAACATGACCATGATCATCAGCATCGGCATCATCATCCTCATCCTCAATACCACCATGATCATGAACGTCATCTTGGTATGCACATGGACTCCTGGACTGTGCACCTCACCGACCTTTTCCAACTCCTGTTGAATCCTGTTGAAAATCTGTGGGATATGTACAGTTGATGATATAAGCCCTGCATTACCCAGAATAAGGAATATACCACAATTCCCATAGTTTAGGGTCCTTAAGGTAATGCAGGATTTATATCTCAACAGTATGCATGGACAACGATGTGAAGGACAAGATGATGACGAAAGCCCTGGCGCATAGACCCTACCCCTTGAACCCGAGACCCAAAACCCGGGAGACCTTGAACCCGAGACCCTACGCCCTAAACCCGGAATAACCCACCTCTTTTAAGGACTTATATAAGGAAATCATAGTAAGGAGCCTTAAGAAGGGTAGGTTATTCCGGGTTAAGGTAAGCCCTAAACCCCAAACCCGAAACCCTGAACCCCGGGCCATGAACTCCGAACCCCCGGCCCGACACCCTGCACACCCTGAACCTCGAATCCTTTCAAAGGTCGAGGGACTTAGTAACTGGTTATTTTGGGGACTTATAAGTACCATAACCCCAATTAGGGGTCCCTTTTAGGGTATTTATAAGTCTACTTCCTGCCTACTTACTAAGTCCCCCGACCCTCCAAGTAAACCCTACCTTAACCCTACGTAACCTACCTCTTTAAGGACTTATATAAGGAAATCATAATAAGGAGCCCTAAAAAGGTAGGTTCCGTAGGGTCCAGGTAGACCCTAAACCCTGAACCCTAAACCCGACTGAACCCCGATAAAGGGGCCTTCATAATTAGAATAGGGTTTTGGGGCCCATTACACTATACTTATAACAAGGAACGCCCAAAATGTCTAGGTAATTATGAAGGCCCCTATATTAAACCCCACACCCCAGAATGGGGGCCTCCCACTCCAAGCAGTCGAGCGGGATGGCCGGCTCGACATGCTGGAGCTCGCAGAACCTTGGAGAGTTCGGGTTTAGGGTTTTCGGGTTTCTTCGCATGGGCAGTTTTACGTGGGGTTAGAAATCCTCAAATATGGATGTGTTGAAAAAAATATCGTTGCCCTACTTGTAGTCCCACTTGCAACTACACATGAACCTCCAAGTAGGCCCTAAACCCTATACCCTTATAGAATCCCTCTAGACCCCTTTAAAGGGACCCTTAAAGGAACCCTTTGGGTTTAGGGGTTTAGGGGAGTCCTACTTGCAGAACCGTGCGCTTCCATACTGTCAGCCAGCAGCCTTCGGTCAGTGGCTACACAAGGTGAGCCTTGGGGTTTATCCGATGAGGGACGCCGCTCGGGCAGCCGACCACTGTAGCGTTAATACCACTTGGTTTGCTCACCGATCTTCAACGCGACAACTGATGTTGTGTAGCTTGTGATTTTCAGATTTTTACCCACACTGCTTTCATTGCTATAGCAGTTCCTGCCTTTGCATGTCAGCTTCTGTTGAAGAACACCCTGCCTTGAGTACGGCCGCCGAGGGAGCCCAAGCTGCCTCTGAGGCGTTCCCAGAGCCTCCAAGGGGCCCCTTAATTAAGGAATATACCCTTTAAGGGCTCCTTAAAGGGATCTATAAGGGTGCTATAAGGGAATTAAGGAATATACCTTAAATTATAATAGGATCCCTTATATGATTTAAGGTATATTCCTTAATTAAGGGGTTTTGGAGGCTCTGGGTTGCTGTGCGATGCGGCAAGGCCACTGTAGTTGCATCTTTCGCCCGCTGGACGGACCTGGGTGCGTCGGAGTCGCCTTGTGCTGGCCCGGTCGTACCCCCTCCAAACCCGTGAAAGGTTTAGGGTTTAGGGTTTTGGGGTTTAGGGGTTTAGGGGTTTAGGGTTTAGGGTTTGGCGTTCAGGTGTTGGTGCCTGCGGGGGCAGTTCCGAGAGCAAGCACACGCTGCCCCGATACTGGTGTTTGGGAGTATATTCTCGTACATGTATAAAAAGGAACCCCTCGGAATAGTAGTACTGATGACCCAGGCTCCCATATTAAAAGATGCGAAGCTCCTGCCTCAAAATCCTCAAACCTTCAAGCTCTCCTTCCTGTAAACCACACCTGTAAACCTTGAACCTCCTGTCTTAGAGTTACGGATGTAGGGTTCAGGGCATTAGGGTTTAGGGCATAAGGTTTCAGGGTTTAGGGTTAAACCGTAAAACCCAAAAGCCCCTGCAACCCTTAGCCATCCTAAGCCCGAACCTCTAGCCGCTAGGCCTGAGACCCAGGCTTGTAGTGATCACCATGCTCCGAGAAAGCGCCCGGCTGCACAGAGACCTCCGGTGTGGTTAGGGGTTTTCCGGTTTAGGGCTTGAGGCTTCGGGTTTAGGGCATATCGGAGCTTGAAACATCTTTTCAGGGTTGCTTAGGGTGTGAATCTACCTAACAGAACACCGTCCGCATCCACTGGAAAGGCAGAACTCATTGTGAAATCCAATACTTTGGGGTTTGAGGTGTAGGTTTCATTGACTTGCGAGGCCGTGCGTCGTTTCGCGACCTCCTGCCACAGTCCCCTGCCCAGAGAGCCAAATACCCCTTTATTTAGTGGTATTGGGCTCTCTGGGTGCTCACTTTGGCTTTAAAGCCGCTCGAAGTCTCTAACGTCCTAGCAGACTACGGGCTCCTCCTTGTGGTCGATTCCGGAAGCTGCCACAGGGTTGAGGCTGCAGTGCGCATTCTAGGTGCGACCCGTGTTTCCGCCTCCGAAAATCCCCTTCCTGCCAGAGTCTTGCACAAACTTGGGTTGCGAATTCATGGTCCCGCCACGTTGCCCCTAAACCCCTAAACCCCTAAACCCCTAAACCCGCAAACCCTAAACCCTAAGTGCAGAGAGCCTCCAAAACCCCTTAATTAAGGAATATACCTTAAATCATATGAGGGATATCCTATTATAATTTAAGGTATATTCCTTAATTCCCTTATAGCACCCTTATAGATCCCTTTAAGGAGCCCTTAAAGGGTATATTCCTTTTTTTTAAGGGGTTTTGGAGGCTCTGGGTGCGGATTCCACCGACAGCGAGCCCCGGGGATGAAGAGCTTTGCGTCCTTGTGACTTGCGGCTTTCAGGTGAAGCTCCAAACCCTCAGACCCCCAGAGCCTCCAAAACCCCGTAATTAAGGAATATACCTTAAATTATGATAGGATCCCTTATATGATTTAAGGTATATTCCTTAATTAAGGGTTTTTGGAGGCTCTGGGTTCAGGTGAAGCTCCAAACCCTCAGACCCTGAACCCTAAAGCGTAGACCCAGAGACTCCAATATCCCTTATTTTGAGGAATGCCCTACTATAATCTAAGATCCCTTAATTGAGGAATACCCTAATATGATTTAAGGAATATTCCTTAATTAAGGGATATTGGAGTCTCTGGGGATTCTAGACCCTAAACCCTAAACTCCTACAGTAAACCCCTAAACCTCAGCCCCAAAACCCCAAGACATGCGCGCCTCAACCACAAGGCGAAATCGCTCATTGCCGACCTGCAGTCGACATCGGCATAATGCTTTTGAGGTTAGAGCTTAGGGGTTTCGGGTTCCTTTAAAGGGATTGTAAGGGTTCTGTTGAAGGGGATTATAAGGGTTCCTTTAAAGGGCTCTATAAGGATACTACCAGGGTTCAGGGGTTAGGGTTCAGAGTTTTGGGGTCAGGATGGAGGATTCAGGGTGTAGGGCTTATTAGGGTTTAGGGTTTAGGGTTTTTTTAAGTGTGACGTTCCTTTCTCCGCATGCGGTGTCCGGCCCACCCTGCTGTAGGGTTTAGGGTTTAGCCTCTAGGGTGTAGGTGCGGGGCTTCGGGTTCAGGGCTTAAGCTCTGGGGCTTCCCTTGTAGAAGGGCTCCTAAGAACATCTGCAAGACTTCTAGAGCAAAGACCTTAATTAAGGGTCTATCAAGTTTCAGGTCGGAGGTCTGAGAAACCGAAGGCTCCGTAAAGGTCCAAACCCCAAGTTCCTTGGGTTTTAGGGTTTCGGGGTGAGGGTTTGGGGTTTAGGGAAGCACTAAACTCTGAGCCCTCTACCCTCAACACTAAACCACAGAACTCAAGCAAAACAGCCTCTCCCCAAAGTGCTCGAAACTCAAAGCCCTGGGTCTCGCAAAGCCCCACAGGCCTCAATCCGCAACCACACCGTAAAGTAGGGGCTTTTGAGATTAGATTAGGGTTTGGGGCTTAGGGTTTAGGATTTAGGGCTTGGGGTTTAGACTAGAATAAGGTTCCCCCCTGGGAGGGTTCTTTCAAACGGGCCTAGAAGGATTACTATAAAGGTACTATAGGGGTTTGGTACAGGGGCCTTCATAATTAGACTAGGGTTCTAGGGCATGCCATACTATAAACCCATGAAGGAACCCTAAGGAATACTGATAGTAACTATGCCGGCTTCGATAAAAAACCCGACCTTAAACCCGACATCCTAAGCGTCCTAAGCCCAGCCCGTGAAACCTAGCTATACTTTATGCCCTGACTGAACCTTTTACCCTATACTTTAAGGCTCTTATACTGGGCTCTTCTTCGACATGATAAACTCAGCTACCAGAACAGGTGCAGATAGGAAGCAAAATGATGCGTTCTGGGCAACTTAAAACGAGCTTCTTCACGGCAACCCTCAAATGTCAAAACCCCTTTTAGGGCTCCTGTAAGGGTCGTTTGACAGTTTTCCAAGAGACCTTTGAGGGTTCCTTTCAGGGTCCTTTCAGGGTTCCCTAGTTTCCTTGAAGGGTTCCTTTAAGGTTCCCCTGTAAGATCCATTATCGAAATCCGAGAGACTGCCGTTGTAAAATGATGGTGCGATGCCTGTAAAGCCTTATAAGCCCTTACAAGCCCTACAGGGAGCGAGACAAACCTTGTGAAACCCTAAACTTGCCCTAAACGGTCCTGTGAAACCTTATAAACCTATGACGGCCTTACACCTTCGACCCCTAAATGCAACCCACTCTGCGAAGCTCGGACGGGCTGAAACCCGGTGATTTCACTTAAAAAAAAACTCGAAAACTTTTCTGGCACCCTACAAACACAAACCTGACAAAAAAAATCCTAAACCCTAAGAGTACAGTTTGCAGTGCAACCTTGACCTTGAACAATCTTGAACAACGTTTCCAGTGTGACATCCGGGCGGTCTAGAGCATGCCAATGCGCATCATTCAACCTTGCGCGATGCAATGCAGATCCAGGTGGACCCACAAGGCGCTTGGCCAGTCCGTTTGGAGTCGAAAGCAGACGTTTCGCCGACCTGGGTTGCACTGGCAATCCAAAGAAACGCTCAGTGCCGTCCACCATAACAGCTCCGTAGTGAGCAGAACAAAATTCAAACCACACGATAATCGGAGCCGGGATTATCCGAAGCGATGTCGATCAGCCCTGGCGCTTGGGTTCCGCGGAAGCCAAAGCAGGTCCAGAGTGCGTCAGCGAATGCCGGATTGCTCCTAGTCACATCTCTTGACACAAATCGCCGCCATCGTCACCTTCAATGAGGATGAGAATTTTCTCGATGGCCTTTGAGTCAAGAAAAACATCAATGCCCGATACCCTATACCCTAAACCCAAAACCCCTAAACCCCACAAACCCTTGAACCCCTAAACCCCTAAACCCCTAAACCCCTAAACCCCACAAACCCCTAAACCCCTAAACCCCTAAACCCTAAACCCCTAAACCCCTAAACCCCGAAACCCCGAAACCCGAAACCCCTAAACCCCTAAACCCGAAACCCGAAACCCTATAAAAGTCCTAAGAACATCCATGACTGGGCGCCCTCACCCGCAAGTCCGGCCTCGAGGAAGGCTTGGGGTTGTTGCTTAGGGGTTCAGGGGTTCAGGGGTTTAGGGTTTTAGGGGTTTAGGGGTTTAGGGGTTTAGGGGTTTAGGGTTTAGGGCTGCGGTCTGGCGCCGATTTGTTGAAGCTTGTCGCGGAGTTTTGAGATTGTGGTTTAGCTTCAGTTTGGGGTTTTGGTTGGAATTCGGGGGTGCAGGTTTACGCGTAGGACTGCCGTCCCTGTACAAGTATACTGTAGCATACCTATTCCGATTACCAGGCCCCAACATTGCCCGGGTTTTGGGGCTCGGTTTCGGGTGTCCAATAAAACCCAAAGACAGTACTCGCTGCGATACTGCAGCATAGAGGAGTTTTGTACAAAACCCCGGAAATCTTCAAAAACGGAACCCTGGAAAGGCCCCCTTAAAAAAAAAAAAAAACATCTAATAACTGTAGTTATGTTATGGACTTATAAGTATCCTAACCCCAAGTTGGGTCCCTTTTAGGGTACTTATAAGTCTACTTACTACCTACTTACTAAGTCCCCCGACGCTTCAAGTAACTTGTTGTCTTGGGGATTTCGGTTTCGGGAACTTCTTGAGGTCGCTGCTGGGTTGTCTGAGCTTCAGTAGACCGCCGGGTCGCGTCAGTGTTCTTGTTTAGGGTTTAGGGTTTAGATATGGGTTTAGGGTTTAGGGGTTCTTTCAGCAACTCTTTTTGGAACCCCTTTTGAACCTCATAGAACCTCGTATAAACCCTTAAAGGAACCCTGGCAGTAACCCTTAAATACAACCCTGCTAGAACCCTTATAGGAATCCAGGAACGCTTCAAGTGAGCCGTGGGGTTTAGGGCTTCGTTGGGGGCGGGTTTAAGGGTTCCAAAACAAGAACCCTACCTGAGCCTTAGCCCCAAATCGCCCACCTTTTGAAGGACTTATATACGAGAACGGTAATAAGGACTTATATAGGAGAACTGTAACAAGGACTTATATAAGAGAACTGTGATAAGAAGCCATACCTAAAAAGGTAGGTTTTGTACCAAAAACCCGAACCCTGGATCCCAAAACCCCTAAGCCCTAATATAGGGGTCGAAATAAATACCGATACCATTTGGAGGGGGTTCCTTGTTGTAGTTATAACACAAAATACGCCAAAACCCTATTCAAATTATTAAGGCCCCTAGATGAACCCTTGTCCTTCAAAAGGTGGGCTATTTGGGGCTAAGGCTCAGATAGGGTTCTTGTTTTGGGCTCAGTGGGTTGGGGTGCAGGGCTTCGGGATTCAAGCCTCGTGCAAGTGACAAGATGCAGCATCCAAGGCAAAATCTTTGGCCTGAGACCTTCTCAGGTACTGTAGGTGCCTTAATACTTAGAGTAGGGTTTTGGGCTCCATTGTGGTATAATTATGATGAGGAGCCCTAAGGAATAATATTAGTAATTATGGGGGCCCCTATATTAGGCTTCAGCACGAAGGTCATCCGCAACGATGCGCAGAAGAAGCCAGAAGCTATTACCAGGTGTTTGCTTACTGCCCCGCGCACAAAAAGCCCTGGACCCTGAACCTTTGCCGAAACCCTCAACCCGAAACGCCAAACCCTAAAGGCAATCCGGCAACGCTGGAGGCTCCGGCAGGGAGTAAAGGCAGAAGGTGTACTGGAAGGACGGAGATAAATAGATCCTGACATGTCAACCGAAGTTCTTTTGGTCATTTGGAAGCTTACTTGAGCTTGGGCTTGTGGCTTTTGGCTTCGACATCCCTAAGCACACCAAGAATACATGAAAACCATCATCGTAGCAATAAATCACAATAGAAAAAGCATGAACATTACTCTAGCTATCATGACCGTCGTGCTAAACTAGTAGACACAGTAACTGGTAATGAGTACTAGTAGCATGAAGGTGGCAATGGCAAAAGTAAAGCAAGAGTTATTAGTAACAGCAGTAGTCAAAGCAATAGTCAAGTAATAGTACGGGCGAGGGCAAGAATGGTAGTACTAGCAGCTAGTCGCCACAGTCACAAGGACTGCTTATGCTTTTGAGCTCCTTTCTTCCTGTGGCGAACTCCGCCACATGTCTTTCAGGGGTTCTGCGACAGGCTCCCTTAACTCTGTAAGGCACTATAGGGTTTACAGCTTAGCATTTAGGGTTTAGAGTGTAGTATAGGGTTTAGGGTTTAGGGTTTCTCGGGCTTCCTTAACCCTCGACCATGCTGGAAGGCCCTTGGGCAGCCGTGAACAGGCTTACCACTGCCTTAACCAGGGCTGTAAAAATGATGCCTATAGCTACCCTGTACTTATGGCGGCTAAGACCTGCTTACTAAATACCCAGATCCTACATATACACCCTAAACCCTAAACCGAAATCGGGTTTAGGCTTTAGGGTTAAGGGGACCAATTTCAACGTAAGCCAGCAGGACCCCTTCTTTCCCACGCGGAGTCCCTCCCGGGCGATGCCCTCAATGTTGTGGAGGCTGGACCCATGCCTTTGAGGGTAGACGAAGACTACTTGGCAGCTTCAAGGAGCAAGGGCAAAGGACTCTAATGCCTGAAGGACCCTAACCCTGAACCTAAACAAATAAACCCACAAACCCTAAAAACCCTAAAAGGGTTTAGGGTTTAGATACCAGATAGGAACTCACAGTGTAAGAGTATAGGGATCTTACTTTTAATGGTCATTTGGTCCTGACCTTACGACGCAAACTCTAAATTAGAAACGGACCCTTAAGTCTAAGAACGAACAAATGCGCAGAAACCCTTATAACCCTAAACTTGTTTCACGAGCGACAGCAAGCATCCCGGTGCCGGGTTCGGGGCTGTTACATGGGGAGGCAAGCAGCGAGTTCCTTGCTTCAACTTTGCCGTCTTGGCAGACCAGAGGACTCAGCAAAAACGGTTCTGTTTGAATGCACCGTCACCTCTTTGCAACCCAACACAAGTACTAGTAAAACAGCCTTTTCTTTCGACTGCACATCAGGCTTCCAGTATCCCAAAACTCAACAAAATTAAAACCAAAATTCAACAAAACTTGTAGAATTCTTATGCAAGCCTGGTACGAAAATAGGTGTAACTCCTCACCAAGTTGGTTCAGGATCGTGTGCTTCTCCAGAACCCCAAACACAACCGAACGCACTCTTTGCTGAACCCGAAGCCCTAAGCCCAAACCCCTAAACCGTAAACGCAAACCCTAACCCTAAACTCTGAGCCCTAAACCCTAAACCCTAAACCCCTAAACCCTAAACCTTAAACTTGAACCCAAGACCTTTAACCCGAAAGACATGGAAGACTTCAGGGGCCTTGGGGGTCTGCGGTTTTACTAGAAGGGTTTGGGTTTGGTTTAGGGTTTAGGGTTTAGGGTTTAGGGTTTAGGGGTTAGGGTTTCTTGGTAATGGTAACTTGGAGGTTCATGGGTGGTTATAAGTAGGGTTATAAGTAGGGTAACTATACTTATATGTTTATAACCCATATTAGGGGACGTATAGCTCCACTTATCACTACCCATGAACCTCCAAGTAGGGTTTCTTAGTAATCCCTAAACAATAAATCCGTAAACCCTAAACCCTCAACCCTGAAAAAGCATTGAGGAACCTTTTAACGAACTGTAAGGAGGCCTTTAAAGGACCTTTTGCACAACCAAAGAAGCCCTTTAGAGAACCCTCTAAAGAATCCTTTAAAGAAACCCTTTAATAAACCCTTTAAAGAAGCCTCCAAAGAACCCTGTATATAAGGAGCCGTTTCAAGGAACCCCTTAAGGAATCCTCTGGGGACCAGACCAGGCCCTCTTCCAGGTCCGCTGCAGCGGCACCTCTGGCTGAGGCTTTCGTTCTTTTGGGACTTAGGGTTCTGGGTTTGGGGGTTTTTGGTTTGGGGTGTAGGGTTTGGGGTTTTTGGTTTGGGGTGTAGGGTTTGGGGTTTTTGGATTGGGGTCTTGGGTTTGGGGATTTGAGTTTGGGGTTTAGGGTGTAGGCACCTCTGGCTGAGGCTTTGCTGTCTTTTGGGACTTAGGGTTTGGGATTTATAGGGTTTGGGCTTTGGGCTCTTGTGGTACTCAAGGTGAAAGTTTAGGATTTAGGGTTTAAGGATTAAGGCTTAAGTTATTCGTTGAATTATGGATTAACATTAAGGCTTAATGTCGGGTTTGGGATTCAGTTTCTTTTGGGAACTAAGGTGCCTTTGAGGATGCTTTCTACAGGTTCTTGCAAGGTTAACTGTAGCAGCCAGGGTTCCGGGATTCTTCCGAGCTTTCGAATCTAAGGCTGAGGATTCAGGGTTCAGGTTAAGGGTTTCGAGTGGGTTCAGGGTGCAGCGTTTTATGGTTTCGAGTTTGAGAGTTCAGGGTGAAGGGTTTGGAGCTTAAGGTGTAGGAGAGGGATTCGGACTTCTGGGTCCCTGATCTTGGTCCCCGGTTCTAGCCTAGTTGCATATGTGTTCTGCTAGGTTCTACTGAGGTTTAGGTTTCAGGGTTTCACACTACCTCAGGCTGTAGTAGCAGGTAACTCAAGTCGCCGTCATCAGGCATACATCAGAATGACTGATTGCGATGGCACGCGTGCTGGTACTGGAGCACTGGCGTCACTAGACTGCTCAGATTGCTACACACATTCAAACACATGAACAATACTCCTTACGGTTCGTTGTTATACGTATAGTCGAGCATAAGCCGAAACCCCCTTCTAATTATTGAGGCCCCAATCTTGTAGAACTCTTTTGTAGATCCCTTGTAGAACTGTTAAAGGAACCCTCTGGAGGAACCCTACTCCCATTATGAAGGCCCTACGGTTGATGCTATAAATCCTACATTACCCATTATAAGGAATACACCATAATTCCCATAGTCTAGCGCAAGGTAATGCAGGATTTATAAAACCCTAAACCCTAAACTCCCAAACCTTGAACCCCGAAACTCCTAAACCCTAAACAGTATGAAAGCCCCATGTAATGTAAACAACAAGCAGGCACCTCCTGGCCACCTGACACGGGCGTCACAGCAAAGCTGATGGCCTGGCATCAGACGGGGCAGGGCCAACGGTGTCCTAGGGTTTAGAGTTTAAGATTAAGGGTCTAGGGACCCTCCTAAACTTTCTGGCACCGGTCTGCACATACGACCAGCAAAGCCGAGGTCTTGTGGAGCTCGTCTGCACTGCCGTCCGATTTGGGTTTTCGCGTCTAGGGTTTGTTCTAGGGTTTGTCAGTGACTTTGTCAACCTTGAACCTGAAACCAGAAACCCAACATAGCCGCCCAACCACCACGCTCCCCAAAAGCAGACATTCATAAGGAGACGGTGCCACGTCAAACGGCCGCAAGCCGTTGTCTCTGAAACGAACCTGGCCGCAGAGTCTGGGATGCTTCCATCTAAACCTTCTTCAGCAGAGCTCAGGTGTTTGAGAACTTCGGTGCAGGGGCTTCTGAACCCTAAACCCTTAAATCAAAAAAATGCTGCAACCTAAGCCCTTGTTAAACCCCTCAACGCTTCAACCCTCAACCCTCAACTGTACAAACCACCCCTGTATTCTAAGAAGAGCGCCATGCTCAGGCTTTTCCTCAGGGCTGGGCTTCTCGACCAGAGGTCTTCTGAGTATCCAAGTGTATAGGGTTCTAAGGCTTGGGGGTTGAGGCTTTACGTTTCAGGGTTCGTTTAGGCTTTATGCTTTAGGGTTTTGGGTTTAGGCTTTAGGTTTCAAGGTTTTGGGGTTTAAGGTTGGGTTTTGAGGTTGGGGTTTAAGGTTTGAGGGCCTAGGGCTCCTTCAGAAGGGCTTGTTGGACTTCAAAGGGCTGCATCGGGTATCAATGTCGATCCCCGACGAACACACCCCTCTCGTACTTGGAGGTTCATGGGTAGTTGTAAGTGGGGTTATAAGTATGGTAACTATGGTTTTTAACTATGGTTATAACCCATATGGAGGGGACGTATAACCCTCAAGTGAGTCTTAGGATCCCAACTACAAAGATAAACTGTTTGACTGCAGGGCCTTCAACTACGAAGCCTTCTGATACACTGGCCTTAAGACCTCGAGACTAAGACATCAAAGAGAGATTGAGGGTGTTCTATAGCATTTAGGGTTTAGGTTCCAGCAGAGGGTTTAGGGTTTCGGATCCAGTGCACAACTTCCAAAGACATTTTCCTCAGGACATTAGTGTTTCGGGTTTCTGGTTTCAGGGCTTTAGGGCTTTAGGGCTTTAGCTTTAGGGCTTCAGGGCTGCAGGGCTCCAGGGCTCCAGCGTCAAGGCCGACAAACACCTTACAATTAAGTCAACAATGCATGTTGATGGCTGCAGAGTTCAGGGTTTAGGGTTTAGGGTTTTAGGGTAGTTTCTCGCCAGGCGAAACTACGACCGTGATCGCCGATTCTGTGCGGGCCCGGGCACCTTAAACCCTAAACCCTAAGCCCTAAAGCCTAAAGCCCTAAAGCTAAAGCCCTAAAGCCCTGAAGCCCGAAACCCGAAACCCTAAACGCTAACGTCCTGAGGAAAATGTCCTTGGAAGTTGTGCACTGGATCCGAAACCCTAAACCCTCTGTTCAGGAACACATTCGCCAAGACAAAAACCTTACCGGCAAGGTTCAGGCAATGCAAGACCAATGGGTACATTATCACCCTAAGAATCTGAAAAGTCTCTGCTGCCAGAGACTGCCAGGCAGGCTTCTCCAATTGCACAGACCCAAACTCATCCAGGTCCAGCATTGGGTAACATTGGCCAGATCCCCAACCTGATCCTTCACCGATGTGGAACAAGTCAATGCAATCATCAGGGATGTTGTAGCCAAAGTCCAAGATGCCTGCTGGCATGGCTATGCCATTGACTTCCTGTGGCAACTCAGCCATCCTGCTGAGGCAGTCATCAATACCAAAAAGTGGAGCCTGCACAAAGCAAGTTGACTTTTGGTTGAGGATCACCACAGCCACCCAGTACTCACCTGCCCTTTCCAGGGCAGGGACTAGGTCTGCACCCCAAATAGTTTGCCTTTGCTTGGCAAGGACACCAGTGAAGCTCCTCAGAGCAACTTTTCTGCCAAGCTTGTTCAACTCCTCTGCAAGAAGTGCTTTCCTTCTCTCCCTATCAAGCCCATTCATGCTGATGCATTGGTTCCTGATGTTGCCAAAATCCAGCAATCTCACCATATTGAGGGTCAGTCAATTGCACTGTCCTTCGAGCATTGCCTAATGGCTTTACCGACCAAAACCAATTGCCCAATGTATGATGGAAGAAGCTTGAATGGGCCAGAACATAAGGTCCAAGTCCATGTTGCCAGGAGGGACAGGCAAATGAGGCAACAAGGTTGGATCCTCCTCTTGTGCTTCTTCTTCTTCTGCATCTTCCTCACCATCTGGTGGGCCAGGTTACTCCCAGCAATCTCTGCACAGCTGGGCTCAAAGATGACAAGACTGCAACATTTACTCCACCACTTCTCCTGCAGGACCTGCTTCTCCTTCTGCCAGGCACCATTGCAATCAGTAAGCCAAGCACCACCCCACTGAGCAAGGAAGTGGCAGACAGCTTGCTGGGACATCAGGCATCCCTGGTGGTCATGCGCAGCCTACTGCGCGTGGGGACTTTCAATATGAATCCGAGGATTTCGGTGTTAGATCAGGGAAACTATCATACACCATCTATGTGTTCGAGAAAACGTCCGCATGTATTCACCCCACGGCTCCGCGTGGCCTCCCACTGCTCCAGCACCGCCCTGGCCTGCGGAGCATCGGCAAAGGCAGTCTATGCAAAACTGCAGAAACCCCGAGCCGACCGTAAAAAGCTCTGCAAAGTGAAGCGGTTCGCAAAAGCAAGACGTGCCAAAATGAAAGGCGCCCGTTTGTCTCCTCTGTGACTGCAAAAACTTGGGTATTCCAATCTGTGCTCTCGGGACGCCTGCCGGGATCTTCGCGGCTTGCGAGCTTTGATGGCCGGCTGCCTGTTGCGTTGGGATAGGGTCGGGCTTGGGAACCAAAAGAAATCTGCAGCGATCTTACCAGACCCATTGCACTTGATGTTTGTCATGCTTGAGTCCGTCGCATGCACGGCGGTTGAGCGGTCTCCCAAAATCAGCTGCTCCTAAGGCTTCGGGGCTGTCCGGGCTGCAGCAGCGGTGTTGTGACTGTCGGGCGGGTCGGAAAGGAATCCGGGGAAGCAACCGGTGCAATCCAGTACCACGGCATACTGCGGCTTCGCATTTCAGCTGACCTTTTGATGAAGGGCATCTGCAGCACCTCAGCCGCCGTGGCGCGGTCTGCTGGCTTGTAGCGCAGCACAGCAGCCAGCAGGTGGTTGAACTGGGAGCCACGGTTTAGGTGAGGGGGCTTCACCATGGTACCGGGCGCGGCTGAGATGTCGAAGGGGGAAGCCGCCCGCTCGCCAGGTTAAAAAACGTAACCCCCAGCGCCCAAACATCCACAGGCAGGCCTTGGCATCGTTCCCTCAATTTAAACGGACCACATCGCCCTTCACCTGCTGTTTTGATTTCTCTGAAGAGAAAAGGGGACCTGAAGATCTGCGGGCACGCTGCAGAACGCCCAGGTCCCCATATCGTATAGGGCTTTGACTTGCGGATGCCGGTGCTTACTTGGAGGATCAGGCACCTTGCAAAGTGACCTGTAAGTGAAATAGCTCCGGTTCAAACCACTTATAACCTAAATTGCCTTTTCTCCGACCCTGCCGGTAGCTACCTATGAGCACCACAAAAACCCAATGCAAAACCGGTGGAAACCTTGCACAAAAGACATGGGGTTGGGGCTTAGGCTCTATACACCCAAGCCGTCAGCGGCCAAACGGCATGTGTCGCCACCCTGCAATCACTATCCTAAACCCTCGGGCCTCGAGCTCCGATAGCATCCCTGAGGTAAGAGTCTACATCCTGATCCCTGAGGCCGACCCTACATCCCAAAACCCTAGATTCTTCCAAACACTACACGCCTAAACGCTACGCCTCAAACTTTAAACCCGAAAGCCTGACTACGCCTCAAAAAGCCAAGTAGGGGCTGAGGGTTTGAGGTTTAGGGCTTCGGGTTTCAAACTTGAGGTTGAAGGCTTTCAGGTTTATGGCTTCAGGGTCGAAATATACCCAAGCCCGGACCTGAGGTCCAAACCCTTCATACCCAGTTTAGGTCTAGAGCCACTCCGGGAAAACCCTGAATGCCAATCTTCCTCCTAATCCCCAAGCCTCTAATATATCACGATATGCCAGCGATACGAATCACGCTTGAAACCTGAACCCAAAAGTCCCGCAATCCCTCACAATCTAAATCAAGCTCTACAAAGCCTTTTTCACCCAACCAAAACACCCGAAAAGTTAAAACTGCAAAAACCCGAATTCCGAAACAATATCTGCAACAAATGCACGAGAAGGCTTTCATCGAACCTTACGTCAAGAACAACATAAAAACAGCCAAACTAAGCGCCGCTGACAAACAAAAATCAATAAGATCTTTAATCCCTGCACCCGAAAACCCACAGCCCTGCAGAATGCTGTAAAAACCTTTGTAACCTTGAATCAACCAAACATCCAAAAAAGAACAGCTATGGCCATGCCTCGCCAATGGGCCGCGGAGCGTAAACGGCGTTCCGCGCGTGGCTGGCAGAGATCAGGCCCTCCTTCTGTGGCTTTAGGAGTTGAAGCTGTTAGGGTTTCGGATTTTAGGAGTTGAGGGTTTCAGAAGTTGAAGGGTTTAGGAGTCGAGAGGTTGAGGAGTTGAGGAGTTCAGGGGTGGAGAGGTTTAGGGCATTCGGGTTTTTGGGTTTATGGCTTTGGGATTTTGGTTTTTGGTGCTCTTGCATTGAATGAGGGCACATAGAAATTACTAGAAGGGTAGTTCTACAAAGTTTATGTCAAAGGCTTAGGATGTAGCTTCCTTTTAATGTGGGGTCTTTGCAGATAAAACCCTAAACTAGAAACCATAAACCTTAGGTTCTTAGGGTGTTGGTAAGGATCAGACCCCGTTTTGTTGGACTTGGATACTTTTCCTACCTAGGTGTAACCCTTAACCCTAAGCCCTAAACCCTGAACCCATAAGGTTCCTTAAGTTGCCGGGTGTAGGTCTCCTTCGGTGTTTTTGGAGTGGGGCGTCGAAGGCTCGTTCTGAGGCTTTCAGTTTGCTGTAGAGGTCGTGGGTTCTTTTGGAATCCAATTTAGGGTTTGAGGTTCGGTTTAGGATTTATGGCCCTCGCTCGGTGGACTTTGGGCGTATTCTGAATTCACCCGTGAGGGGTTCATAAGGATTACAACCTTCTTGGGCTGTTCACCAAGTCTTTTTTAAACTGATTTTTAGACGTCGTTTTTAAGTTAAAAACTGCCTCTGGTTTCTCGGAGCTTCGCGGCCAGAATTCTGCAGAGCTAAACCCGAAACCCTACACCCTAAAACCCTGAAACCCTAAAACCCGAAAACCCAAATCCCTAAACCCGAAAACCCGAAAACCCAAATCCCTCCTTAGACCCGAAAACCCTAAAACCCAAATCCCTAAACCCTAAAACCTAAAACCCAAATCCCTGAATTCCAGGCCGCGAGCACGACCTAGTCGCGAAGCGGCCCGCGATCGATCAGAGAGCCGCTTAGGCACATCACTGCAAAGGTGAAATCCACAAGTTTTGCACTTTGGTGGGGTTTTTCAGCGGCTCGCAGCGGCTCGAAAATCCTAAACCCCAAACCCTAAATCCTAAACCCAAAATCCTGGAGCCAAAATCCTAGATCATAAAGCCAAAATCCTAAATGCTAAGCGGTCCCCAGGCCCTCCTTTTCAACGGCTCGGAGAGGCCGGAAGCGGGAGCCCCAGGCCAACATTCAACCCCAAGCCCTTTGTGATCCAAAAGCCAAAATCCAAAACCCAAGAACCAAAATCAAATCCAAAAACCAAAGTCCGAAATCGAAAACCCAAAATCCAAAACCCAAAATCCCAAGTCCAACACCCAGAATCCAAAATCCTGAAACCAAAATCCAAAATCACGCCGGAATCCCAGCGACGTTTAAAACTTGACCGAAAGCTTGCGACTTCGCTGCTTAACTAAATCCTCCATACCAGTTCCGGCAGCGGGAGCCCTAGGCCAACAGCCAGAAACTTCCACGTTTATAACCTCCAGACCACCACCGGCAGTGCTACTTCGACGCTTAAATCCTCAAGACTGCTACCGGCAGTGGGAGCCCCAGGCCGAAAGCTTGATACCTCGACCTTTAAATCCTCGAAACCATTGCTGGCACCGGCAGCCAGAGACCATGGCCGGAAGCCGGAGCCCCAGGCTAAAACCATGATACTGCGAAGCTTAAAGCTTCAAGACCAATGCCGGCAGCAGGGCCAAAGCCTTGATATTTCGAAGTTTAAGGCTTCGAGATTATTGATGGCAGCGGGCGCCCCAGGCCGGAAGCTTGATATGTCGACGCCGAAACCCAGGTTCCAACGCTTAAAAATGTTTCCGGAGCTGCCACGATGGCTCGGCGTTCGACTGCAATTATCTTTCCTGAGTGGAGGCTGTGTGTCTGCTGCAGGTCCTGGCACGTCCCGGCCGTAGGCGAGACGCCCGGCCTACACCATAGGAGATCCCCCGTATGCAACGTGTTGTGGTTGTCGATGCTTTGTGCTTGCATGCCCAACGAACCTGCTTGAACAATCAGCAAGACATCGATGCCTTATGTGTGCGCAGAGGTTGTGCGCGAAACCTATGGCATCGTACAGAAGAATTCCCAGGGATTTTCCACGGCGCTGATCGGATGGCTGCTGTCACGGTGGTTCCAGATATCCTTCTCGTCTATCTACGACTATTCGCTATCAAACATCTGCGCCCAAGTTAAGTTGCATCCTTAACTTCCGCGCGATGTAAAGCCGATCCGAATCTCGACATTTGGATTGTATTGCTTGTGTTTGTGTGTTGTATCTTTGCATGATAAAGAAAGTTAAGAAAAACAGAGTAGAATTGAATACACAACGAACCTCGGGTGGGTCGGGCGGGCAACAAGCAGCCGCGCGTCAGGCTTGGCACACCCTAAAACCCAAAAACCCTAAAACCCAAATCCCTACACCCTAAAACCCCAAATCCCTAAACCCGAAAACCCTAGAACCCAAATCCCTAAACCCCGAAACCCTAAACGCTAGAGCTTCACGGGTTAAGGCCGCCCCCTCGGATCTTGAGTAGTGTAGCTAACTCGCTGCTAAGTTAAGGGATCGACTCTCAGCCCCTATGAAGGGGAAGGGGTGTACGAATCACTGGTCTAAATCAGGGTTACCGATAAGGTGTTTATGCTTGAAGGTGTGGTGACTGTCTAGGGTTCTTTGTGGGGAAGCTTTTCTCCTCATGTGCAAACAAAGCTATGCATGCTGCTCCTTTTCAAGGGTGCATGCATTGTCAAAAACTTTTGTCACAGTCTAAAGCGGTGTTTCCTCAGTTGCATTGGGGTTGTCCTAGGCATAGAATCCTGAGCCCGAAGCTTTAGGTTTAAGGTTTAGGTTTATACACTTTGTTTATAAACTTAAGAAAATGATCATAATTTCGTGGCGCGCGCCAAACCCTATACACCCTACACCCTTACAACCCTCAACAATAAAACCTTTTAGACACTTATTCCCACGATCCCTGCAGCTGCGTAAACCCAAAAACCAGCCCAAAGAATATGACCTAAACCCCTAAAATGCCTAAAAGCCCTGCGCCGGGCGCCGCCCGAACCCAAACCCCTAAACCCCGAAGAACCCCCGAGCACCTGAACGCCCCCAAAACCCCTAAACCCCTAAACCCTAAACCGTTGTAGTAACCTTATAGAGCCCTTTAAAGGAACCCTTATAATCCCCTTTAAAGGAACCCTTATAATCCCCTTTAAAGGACCCGGCGGATTCCTTGGCCAGGTGCCGGAGGAACGGAATGTGGTGAATGGCCCAAGCGTGAGGTCTGTGGCAAGTTGGGAGATTCGGGTTTTAGGGGCTCCTTTAAAGCAGCAAAAAGGGTTCCTATAGAGGATCTAGATGAGGGGTTTCGGGTTCCTTTAAGAGGGTTTAGGGTTTCGGGCTTTAGGGGTTTAGGGTCTTAGGGTTCCTTTGAAGCATAAGGGTTCCCGCTGGGAATTTCGGATTTCAGCCATTCATTCATTCCTTCCCCCGCTTCCTCACACACTCACTCACTCATTCACTCATCTACTCTCTCTTTCACTCACTTACTCACTCACTCGCTCACTCATGCATTCCTTCGTCTACTTGTATATGTTTGTGTATATATGAGAATATGTATGTATGTAACTGTATGTGTATATATATATATATATGTGTGTACTTACTTGTTCCCTCCTTCTTGTAGAAGCACTGCGAGGTTTATACTTGGAGCTTTACACTTTTGGCATGTTGAGCTGGCTCTCTGTGTTTAGGGCGTGAGGGTTTAGAGTCTAGAGGGTTTGGGGCGCCTGTAGTGGTTACCGGGCTCACGGCCTTAATCTGGGGCTTGGGGGCTGTGGCAGTGATTCTTTGAGATCGCAGAAATCTTCGGGCAGAGCCTTGAACGTAGCTCTTGCCATCCAAGACACTTGGAGGTTCATGGGTACTTATAAGTGGGGGTATAAGTAGGGTAAATATAATTATAACCCATATTAGCGGACTTATAACCCTACTTATAACTTATAACTACCCATGAACCTCCAAGCAAACCATCCAACATCTGCCGGCCGCTTTTGGGCCGCATCCTTGGGGCCCTTCCCACCAGCACTTCGGAAGTTATTTGCAAGCCTTAATGACTGGAACTCATCCACCAAGGGTTCCGTTCATTCATGTCTGCTTATGGTGCCAGTTGCTTCGGGAAAACCTCTGGTCGATAGGGGAGTCTTGAAATGCCTGGGAAAGGTATACAAAACTGGATCATACGCCTGTTGTGGCTCACAGCTCCTGGTGGCTGCCGTTTTTGCCCATCTGCATGAAATGTACAGTGTCCGAGGAGCCGTCCTGAACAAGGGCGGTTTGCTGCCCGTAGCCGCTATAGCCCCTCTTCCACCACCAGGGGGACAACTTCTTGCGGTAGTAGCCCTTCGGCGCCTCGGTCGTTTCTTCCGGTTTCGTGGTCGTGGTGCTCGGCGGCACGGTGATGAGCCCCACCTTCACCATGTCTCCGTACGAAGTCAATGCAAGAGGACCGAGCAAACGTCGCGTGCCTTGGTAGCGGGCTTTGAAGCTGTGTAAACACTTGCTGTTGTCCCAGGAAATGAAGCNGCAAGAGGACCGAGCAAACGTCGCGTGCCTTGGTAGCGGGCTTTGAAGCTGTGTAAACACTTGCTGTTGTCCCAGGAAATGAAGCGCTTGGCGATGGCCTCCACCTCCTTGACAACCTTTGTGTCGTCAGCGATGTCCTTGAAGATGAGCTTGCCTAGGCTGCCGCCATCCGGGGCGGACTCCAGATAGGCGACTGCGGCTGTTCCAGGAACCTTGCCGTTCACCCAGTGCGTCACGTGATCCGCATGCTCTTGCACATCGCCGCTCTTGCGGGAGACTGGCACGGAAGACTTGGAGGCCTCCAGCTGTGCTGCCTCCTTGCCAGTCNCCGTTCACCCAGTGCGTCACGTGATCCGCATGCTCTTGCACATCGCCGCTCTTGCGGGAGACTGGCACGGAAGACTTGGAGGCCTCCAGCTGTGCTGCCTCCTTGCCAGTCATGGTTTCTCGAAGACGCCTCTCTAGGGTTGCATGGCCTGAGACTTCATGGATGAGCTTACTCCTCCCAACGGGCTCCAACACTTCCACAGCGCTGGAGAGCTGTTCCTCCTGCTCTTTCGACCTCAGCTCCGACTTGAGGCGTTCTGCGAGCATTGGCGCCTCCTGGCGCACGCGCTCCGAGCCGCTCCTCTGCGCCTCGAGGTCTGTGATCACAGCCTGTGCTTCAGCATCGGAAAGGAAGTCATCGACAACCTTGATGGAAGACAAGCACGTCACGTCCGGACTCGCAAGGGCCTGTGCGAGCAGAAGTGGCGCCAAGAGCCAGGATGCAACCATGGGTGAAACCAACGCGAGGGTTCCGAATGAAGCTTCACAAAGTTGCTCGAGCCGCAATGACGGTTGCCACAGCCATTTGGCTCAGGGCTCCAGTTTATGCCTCAATTTTCAGCCTTGCAGCTCCTAGCTTAGGGTTTAAGGGTTTAGGGTTTAGAGATAGACCCTGGTCGCAAGGCAGGGAACGATGGGTTTCACAGCTGCTCGCGCTCCCGGCCTCGAAGAGTCGGGTTGCGCTGGGAAGAAGCGTGGTATGGGGTTTAGGGTTTAGGGTTTAGGGTTAGGGGAAACCCTGAACCCAAAACTCTACGCCGACACTTCTGAAACAGCAGTATGTTGTCAAAGGATGCAGCGGCATGTGACAACTGCAGAAGGTCCACAGGTGTTCCGAGTCCATCTTGTACTTTAGACTCCAACTACCAGCCGAAATAGTGGAGAGAGACCAACCCTGATGCGCTGACTCTCGAGTTTCGAGTTTAGAGCTTCGGGCTTGGATGGCCAAGAGACCCAGGAGATCTCTATGTGGCTTTTGGGGTTCCGTCAAAGGAACTATAAAGGTTCGGATAAGGGATCTAGACGGATACTGTAGGGGCCTGGGGTTCGAGGGTTGCGAGTTTGGGGTTTAGGGTTTCGAGTTTGGGGCTTGGGGCTTAGGGTTTGGGGTTCCAGGGTTTCGAGTTTGGGGGTTTGGGGGTTTGGGGGTGGGGATCCCGCGGCCCTCAAACCTTAAAGCGTGTTTAGGGTTTAAAGTCTTTGAAGGGTTTAGGGTTTCGGGTTTGGGGTTGCGGGTGTGGAGTTTAGGGTTGCAGGGTTTAGGATTTAGGGTTAGCCCCAAAACTCCTCATCCCCCTCCTGGCGCCTGGGCTTTAGGGTTTTCGGGCTCCTTTAAAGGAGCTACACGGCCACCGATAAGGGATTTATAAGTCGACTCTTGAATCCTAAACCCTAAACCCTAAAATCCAAAACCTCTCGCCTGGGCCGCAGGGACAGCTGGAGGTCCGCCCCGGAGCCCCAGGAGAGGGGAGCCAAAGACCTGCACTGGGCCCCTTTCATTTTTGAAGACCATGGAGCTAAGTAACTTAAAGGGCTCTTCTCAAGGGGTCTATTAAAGGCAGGGCTCGTTTAAAGGGTTCTATAAAAAAACCATGAGGGATGTTTAGGGGGGTTTAAAGCTTAAAGGATCATGGGATGTAACTCTGCTAACTTTGCTCACGGGTTCGTTGGCTCAGGTTTAAGATTTCCTGAAAGGATCTTGGGACTTGGTAACAAGTGACTGGTGTTATGAATGGGGCAACAATGCTTAGAAATACTTAAGAACCACAATTAAGCTACTTGCAAGTACCTTCCTTACTCAGTCTCATGCACCTCCAAGGATCAACACAGCATTGGCAATATGAGTCTACGGTTTTTGTTTCAGAATTTAAGGTAGGTAGACGTCTTGCTCTGGTGTTTGCAATCGGGGTGTGGGGTAAGTGGCAACTGTAGAGAAAAATTCTCTGTAGGCCAGCCCAAAGTATGACTTTTCTCGCATCGCTAAACCCATACGAACAACAACAGCAACAAACACGACAGCAAAAGCAACGCGAGCATACCAACGCAGTGAGGAAGTGGAAAACACGCTTGCATGACTGTTTGTCGCATGACAAGCTGACGGATTGAATCCCTAACCTAAAGAAGCCGTAACATTCGGGGCTTGAAGACATCAAACTCCAGAAAGTTGGGACACGGAGTTCGGATATGTTAGGAATCTCCATGCTTGATCTAAGGCTATGAGGACAGGGATGTTCCATAATTCTGGCTTCTACTTGATTTCTAGTTGGATGGGTTCCGATTTCAGCGAAGCCCTGCTTCGAAGCTCGAAGCTGTCGCCCAGTAGGAAGTGCGAAGGCCCGTAAACCCTAAACTTCGAAAACCTTTGGCCCCTAAACCTTAAACTGTAAACCCCCACTAAACCATCCTAAGCCCCCCTAAACCCTAAACCCTAAACCCTAAACATCCCCAAGTCCCCGTCGGCCCCGAAAGCCCTCAACCCTCACGCAACCCGTAACTTCCGGTGACGAACACCCCAACCCACATGGGTAGTTGTCAAAATTAGGGTCCCTTTTTGGTACCCTAAATAATAGGTGCCGTACTACATTGGGGACCCAAAAAGGGACCATAATTTTGACAACCACCCACATCCGCGATGCCTAAGAACTAAAACCTGTATAAAGCTCCCCAAGCTCCCTGTCGAGGATTGAAGGGTTATTTAGTGTTTGGGGTGTAGGATTTAAGGCTTATTTAAGGTTTGGGGTTTAGGATTTAAGGGTTATTTAAGGTTTGGGGTTTAGGATTTAAGGGTTATCAGCCCTTGTAACTTAGGCTTGAGGCCCAGAGCCCACAGCCGAAGAACATTGCAGTCTACCATCACAAAGTCTCTACTTTAAACCCAAAAGAAGATCGGGAAACCCTTACCTGGAGGTTCATGGGTAGTTATAAGTGGTGTTATAAGTAGGGTAACTATAGTCATAACCCATATTAGGGGGACGTATAGTTACAAGTGGGCTTATAAGTCCCCCTAACATGGGTTATGACTATAGTACCCTTCTTATAACACCACTTATAACTACCTATCGAACCTCCAAGTATGATAAGGACGAAAAGATGAAGTTCCCCTAACTTGAACTCACTCCCTCAACCTTGTCAACCCATTTAAACATAACCCTCGAAGGCTATCTGAAACCCTTCTGAAACCTCGCCGAACCTAAATCCCGAAACCCGAAATCCCCACCCCTAAACCTTAAACCACGAACCCTTAAACCCTAAACCCCTAAACCTTTTTCGAGCCCTTTAAAGGAACGCTTATAGTCCCCTTTAAAGGAACCCCTAAAACCCGTTAGACCTAAGCCTAAACCCCTAAACCCCAAATCCCAAACCCTGAACCCTGAACCCGCTGTCCTCGCCTCCACACCTCCCCCAGTGCTCGGAGACGTCCCTCCGAGTCGAAAACCTAGGCTTGGAACTCTGCAAACTCCCAGATTTACAATTCTTAGGGTTTAGGGTTTAGGGTTTAGGGTTGCAATTCTTAGAGCGATTTATGACATATATTATGGAGTTTTGCAAGCATGGTAAGCTCCTATGGGATTCTGCATTGTGTTTTACAGGGCTCTAGAGGGTTTCATAAAACCTTATATGGTACTGTAGGGGCCTTACTAATTAGAAGAGGGTTTTGGGGCCCATTATACTAGAATTAGAAAAAGGAACCCCCAACATAGTATTGGTAATTATTGAGGCCCCTATATTAGGGTTTCACTGGGCCCTACAATGCTTTCGTAAGGGTAGCGCTGTCACAAACCATAGTGGGTCTGCAAATTATGGGACAGGGTTTAGGTGTTTTAGGGTTAGGGTTTAGGGTTTAGGGTTTAGGGCTTAGGTGTTTAGGGTTAAGGTTTAAGGTTTGCTAGTTTTTGGGGTTTGGTGGTTTGGGGATTTTGGTGTGTTTCCACAGAACTTGGCTTCGTATTCCCTGCCTAGCGGCTTTATGGGTTTACCGGACACCTGCTATCACCCTTGGGGGCCTAGTTCTTACGGTTCAGGTAAACCCTGAACCCTTACCCTGCTTAGCCTACTTGGAGGGTCTTTAGGGGACTTAGTAAGTGGGTAGCAAGTAGACTTATAAGTACCCTAAAAGGGACCCTAATTGGGGTTATGGTACTTATAAGTCCCTAAAATAACCAGTTACTAAGTCCTCCGACCCTCCAAGTAGCTGCCAAAAAAACGATCCAGGCTTAGGGGTGTTCTTCGGGGTTTAGGATTTGCCTTAACCCCAAATATCCTGGGACTTATGTAAAGAAATCATATTAGGGAACCCTAAAAAAAGGTAGGTTCTTTGGTGTTTAGAATTTAATTTTTGGGTTTAAGGCTTCCGGCTTAAATTGGGAACTTCGGGTTTAGGTTCAGGTTCCTGGTCTTCTTCCGCGGTCCCTTCCGCTTAAGGGTTCCTTCACGGGCCCCTGTAAGGGTTCCTTTGAAGGATCCAGAAGAGAGAACCCCAAAAAGGGTACCGTTCCACTGTGATCGGGACTTTTCCACAGTGTCCATCTTTCGGGTCGCTTGAAGAGCAGTGTTTAGGCTTTCAAGGTTTAGGGGAGCTTCTCAGTTTGGGGCTTGCGCGATGTGGAGCTTCCTACTTGGCCAACAAGTTCCCCATCCATGCCGAGGTTGCCGCGTAATGCCGTGCATGAAACGCATCGGTGTAGACTTCCTCGTCGTCCTCTGCACATGTTGCTACACAGAGCTCCATCGGGCTGAAATACTAACGTTTAGGAGGATAAGGTGGACTTTGCGAGTAATGCTAAAGTCAATGTATCTAGACTTGCAGTTACTTGTAATCGCACCAAGCAAGGTATCTAGAAGAAAGACGTAGAACTACCCGTGAAACTTCGAGAAGGGTTTCGGATGCAAAGCTGGATGTCGAAATTCAAGCTTTTATGCTGGGGGGTTCGCTCAAGGGCTCCAGTGCTTCGTGCAAAATTCTTTCTGGGACCACCAGAATTTCGCTTCGGGTTGCATGAAAGTAGGCTATGAGAATTTCGGAGCCTCAGAAAAAAAGTAGTCAGCCGCACGCGGGCAGAGTTTACCCTTTGCAGGGGCGAGCGGCTAGTTTTGTCCAAATATGAATGGCTTCCCGACTATGGGCACTGGGATATCTAGGCAGAGCCAAGGCATAGTCTGTCTAAATAGGGTTTCCAGCAAACTATTGAATGTCGTCTTCAACGCTTCTATATGGTTTAGGGTTTAGCGTCTAGTGATCGGGCTTTAGGGGGTTACGATGTTTACAGGGTCTTATAGTGCACGAGTACACAAATAACTGAAACCAAAAAACCGAAGTATTCCACATGCTATAGAGCATTAAAACCAGAAACATACTAAAGCTTGCATTGAATTGTAACAATCACCAGTGAACAAAACACAACGAAACAAACAGACGGGGCATTCCAAAGCCTTGACTTATCCCCAAAAGCTAAACTCTGGACTCGAAACCTCTAAACCCTAAACCCTAAACCCTTAGGGTTTAGGGTTTAGGGTTTAGTCTAAACCCGAAGCACTAAACCTACAGCCCTAAGCCATCCGCCCTAAACCAAACCCTCAGTTCGACCCGAAACCCTCCGCTCAAGTCCTCGTAGAACCCTGAGAGGAAGCCTTACAGCAACCCTTAAAGGAACCCTGAAAGGAACGGGTTCAGGGTTTAGGGTTCAGGGGCTCACAGGAAGCCTTAAAGGAACGGTTTAGGGTTCAGGGTTTAGGGTTTAGGGTTTAGGGGCTTACAGGAAGCCTTAAAGGAACCTTGAACAGAATTCTCTAGAGATCCTCGATCATACAGTCAAGGTTCGAGCAGAAATACGGCACGGCCCCAAAGTAGCTAATATTGAAGCCTGAATAATTAGAATAGAAGGGTCTGGGGGCCAATTATGCTATAGTTATCATAAGGAACCCTCAAAATAGTATTGGTAATTATTTAGGCCCCTATATGAGCAACAAGGCATCTGCCATCCGGCCTGTGCAAGCTAGCCCCTAAACCAGGGAGTGCGCACTGTCCCTACACAGGATCGTGGCTTGGCGTCCTGTTGACACTACAAACAGCTTGAGTTCAAAGCCACTGCAAGCGCAAGAGGTTTGCTTGCAACGAATAGGTGCAACCGTCTGGACAAAACACATGTCCAACAACGCTTGCACACACGAGCTGTCCTGCTTACTGCATGCAAGACACAGCAGACGTGCTGGATAATACCACTTTGCTGCTCACGCGCGCGTGCTCACCCCGCAAGCAACCTTGAAAGGAAGCCTCAAAAGGAACCCTTGAAAGCACCCTAAGCCCCCTCCTCCCATCGAAAGCCCGTCGAATCCAGACCGAGCTTTTCCCCAGAGTCGTCGGCCGCGATAGGCTGGACGACGCCTGCTTTGTGGGCTTCGCCGCTCTGGGTAACTGTCAACTGTCAAACTCATGGTCCCCTAAACCCTAAACTCGTGGACCCTAAACCCTAAACTCGCGATCCCCGAAACCCTAAACCCTAGACCCTAGACCCTACCTTAGCCCCAAATAACCTACCTTTTTTAAGGACTTCAATAAAAGATATCACATTAGGGACCCTAAAAAGGTAGGTTCTTTGGGGTCCCGGTAGACCCTGAACCTTGTTGGAAGCCTGCATAAGTCCCCTCTTGATTCGGCACCCCTATAGTAACCCTAAACCCTAAACCCTGAACCCTAAACCCTAAACCCTAAACCCTGAACCTAAACCCTAAACCCTAAACCGCTTACTATAGTTCGGGAACCCAGATGGGTCCCTAATTTCCCAGTAGGTCTGAGTCTTCAATACTGTTGATGGACAAAATCCTGCACTACCCATAATAAGGAATATACCATAATTCCCATAGTTTAGGGTACTTAAAGTAATGAATATACCATAATTCCCATAGTTTAGGGTACTTAAAGTAAGGAATATACCATAATTCCCAGAGTTTAGGGTACTTAAAGTAATGAATATACCATAATTCCCATAGTTTAGGGTACTTAAAGTAATGCAGGATTTTGTCCAGAAAAACCGTAGGTCTGAGTCTTCAGTGGTTAGGCTAGGCTTCTTCAAGGGCCTGGATAAGCTCTCCAAGAATTTTTTCATAGGGCTTAGTTATGTTTAGGGTTTAGGGTTTAGGGTTAGCTAGGGCTTAGTTATGTTTAGGGTTTAGGGTTTAGGGTTAGCTAGGGCTTAGTTATGTTTAGGGTTTAGGGTTCAGGGTTAGCGACCTCTATTCAAGACTTCAGGGTGGCTTCGATGGGGTTCCATGTGGGTTTTGTTCCTGCCTTCGGGCTGCAGTGTGCAAGCTTTACTAGGTGGGGCTAAAGCTTTTGAAAAATATTAGTAAATAAGATCCTCTTAAGCCCAATAAGGAAAAATGTAAACTGTCCCAAAGCCCTACCTAGTTTCAGGTTGAGGTTCCAGGTTTTTAGACTTTAGGGTTTCTGTTTGAGTATGGAGGGGATCCTGCTAACAACTCCGACCCTACCACCACGGGCATCACTCGTGTCGCAACGGGAAACAGTCCAGTCATTGCAAGCATTGCACTTGCTTTTCGGCGGCTGATGGACGAAATCTGTCGTTACGACCCTCCTTCTGCCTGTCATTGTCCCAACGCCGCGATCAGAATGATACACTTATAGCTACCCTCACAGCAAGCCCTATGCAACCGAGAAGCGAACGCTAACTAAGCTGAGGTGCGAAGGGTGAGGCTGTGAGGCTACGAGCGCAAAGGTTCCGGCTGCTGTTAAGCTTCCACCCTCAACTGAATTGTCTTCGTCATTGCCCTAAACCCTAAACCCTAAACCCTAAACCCCAAAACCCTAAACCCTTATAGTAGTCCATAGGTTCCTACACCTAAGCTCTAAATGGAATCGGGCTGCCGGCACAGCAGTCCCTAGGTTTCCTACACAAACCCTAAACCCTAAGTGGCTCTCTTTGCAACTGCTGGCTTCAGGGATGCCGTGGGCAAGAAGGTGAACACGGGGATGCTCATGTTCTGGCAAGCTTTTTCCATCTCCAAGATGCTGCTTTTACGTACCCTTGCGTTTGCAACTGGAACTGGGCGTGTGGACTAGCCAAATCCTTGCATCACGGCCGTTCGTGTTGGGTTACGTACCCTAATCCCTGAACCCCAAACCTCTAAACCCTAAACCCTACCTTGATGTCCACACGAGCTTGACTTCTGTCCACCTCCGCTGCACGGATCCTCGCAGCAGAAGAGCTGGTCCTGGAGGTTTGCGGCGTACAGTTTCCGGTTTGGGTTCACGGTTGAGGGTTGGGTTTCGGTTAGGGTTTAGGGTCTGGGATTTAGGATTTCGGGTATAGGGAGAGAGTACACTCAATGTGTGTGGAGGGCCTGAAGCCGCTCAAGAGGAGGGTGCAGCACATTGCAAGACAGGTGAACTCTGTCGGGCAGGACCCAGAGAGTGCCTGCAATACCCCCTGATTCAAGAAACACCTATATTGCAGAGGGCACGTTCATATGACTCAAAGCACATTCTTCATGAATAGATTGACCTCTGTAGGTTCAAGTCAGAAGATCTCACTAAAACACACCAACTCTTTGATTTGGGGTTTCGCACTAGGTTACTAAGCCAACAGCCGAAGTACTCGCTTGGGCAAATCCACCCACCGCAAAGGTCCCCCGCCCCAAAACCTAAAGCCTTACGGCCAAAACCCTGCACCCAACAATCTGAGGCTAGTATACTACACCATATCAGTAGCATAGTCGAGTATACTGCCATACGTGATAGCATATACAGCAATGCAGTAGCATACCAGGCTACAGTGTTTGGAGTCCGTCTTGCGTGCATCAGCTCTTGATGGCACCTCTGAATGCTAAACCCTAAACTCCAAACCCCTAAACTAAACCCTATACCCAAAACCCCTGAACCCTAAACCCCCAAGCTCCCAAGCCCCTAAACGTCCAAACCATGAACCCTAAGCCCCTAAACGTCCAAACCCCTGAACCCTAACCCCTAACCCAAAACCCCAAACACCAACCCTGAACCCCTAAATCCTAAACCCTAAACCCGGGGTGGCGGGGCTTTTTTTTGGAAGGTTCGGCCAAACGTGTTTTTTTGAAAGGTGCGGCCAAGCTTTGTTTCAGTTTGATTTGCGGCAAGCTATTGGGGAAGTGCCATTTCCAGGGTTTCGTGTTTGCAGCNTTTGCAGCAAGCTATAGGGGAAATTGCAATTTTGGGGGTTTTTATTTGCAGCAAGCCTTTAGGAAACTATCGGGGAAGTCTCATTTGCAAGCGCTTTTGCTGCAAGCTATTGGGGAAGTCCAATTTTGGGGCGTCTTCTTTAGCAGCAAGTTCTTTCGAAACTATTGCGGAAGCTCCATTTCCAGGGTTTCTGTTTTGCAGCAATGTATTGGGGAAGTTCCACTTTGGGGCGTCTTCTTTTGTATCAAGCTCTTCGGAAAGCTGCATTTGTAGCGTCTTCTTACGCAGCAACCTCTTGGGAAATTATTGGGATAGCATCTTTTTGCAGCAATCCATTGGGGAATTCCCACCTGTGAATTGTTTTTCTGCAGCAAGCTATTGGGGAAGAGCAATTTTTTGGCCTTCTGTTGTTTCAAGGTATTGGGGATTTCCACTTGCAAGACTTCTTCAGCGTCGAAGCTCGTCGGGAATTCCGAATTGCCTTCGTTTTGCGTGAAGCTATTCGAGGATATCGATTGCGAAGTGTTGTTTTGCTTCAAGCTATTGAGGGGTTACGATTCCGAATCATATATCTTAAACACCCCCCCCCTCATTTGGCGATTCCGGTTCATCATATATCTTAAATACGGCCCCCTCATGCGGCGATTCCGGTTCATCATACATCTTAAACACGCCCTCTCGTGTGGCGATTCCGGTTCATCATATATCTTAAACATGCCCACCTCACTTGACGACTGCGATTCATGTTATATCTTAAACACGCNCATCTTAAACACGCCCTCTCGTGTGGCGATTCCGGTTCATCATATATCTTAAACATGCCCACCTCACTTGACGACTGCGATTCATGTTATATCTTAAACACGCCCCCTCATGTGGCCATCATTCCCGCTCATCATATATGTTAAGCACTCCCCCGTCACTTGGCGACTCGAGTTACTCATATATGTTCAACACACCCCCTCATTTGGCGCTTCCGGTTCGTCATATATCTTAAACACGCCCCCACCCTTCATTTGGCGATCCGGTTCATCATATATCTTAATACGGCCCCCTCACTTGACGACTCCGATTCATCTTGTATCTTAAGCACGCCCCCTCATTTAGTTATTCCGGTTCATCATATATCCTCTTTAACAAGGGGTCCATATGGGGTCTGTCTTAGCTGGCAGGATGATACTTGAAGCGATCTTGCACAAATGAAAAAAGCACGAGGGTTGGGCGGGATGTAGCCCCCCCTGAGACAGTTCTTGTTGATGGTACGATGTTCTTCAAAGCAAGCCTGCACGGCGTAAAAAGAAAGCAGGGGGGTTGGGGGGGGGCGCAGCCCGCCCCCCCATTTGCAAACACAATGTCTTTATCACGGGTTCTGAGAGGGTCCATATGCCCCCTCATGTGGCAATTCCGGTTCATCATACATCTTAAACACGCCCTCTCGTGTGGCGATTCCGGTTCATCATATATCTTAAACATGCCCACCTCACTTGACGACTGCGATTCATGTTATATCTTAAACACGCNATTCCGGTTCATCATATATCTTAAACATGCCCACCTCACTTGACGACTGCGATTCATGTTATATCTTAAACACGCCCCCTCATGTGGCCATTCCCGTTCATCATATATGTTAAGCACTCTCCTGTCACTTGGCGACTCGAGTTACTCATATATGTTCAACACACCCCCTCATATGGCGCTTCCGGTTCATCATATATCTGAATCTTAAACACGCCCCCACCCCTTCATTTGGCGATTCCGGTTCATCATATATCTTAATACGGCCCCCTCACTTGACGACTCCGATTCATCTTGTATCTTAAGCACGCCCCCTCATTTAGATATTCCGGTTCATCATATATCTTCTTTAACAAGGGGTCCATATGGGGTCTGTCTTAGCTGGCAGGATGATACTTGAAGCGATCTTGCACAGATGAAAAAAGCACGAGGGTTGGGCGGATGTAGCCCCCCATCTGCCTGCATGAAGGGTTTGAAAAGGCCTATAACAACTATTTGCTTGAGACAGTTCTTGTTGATGGTACGATGCTCTTCAAAGCAAGCCTGCACGGCGTAAAAAGAAAGCAGGGGGGTTGGGGGGGGGCGCAGCCCCCCCCATTTGCAAACACAATGTCTTTATCACGGGTTCTGTGAGGGTCCATATGGCTTCTGTTTTTGCTGGCAGGATGATACTTGAAGTGTTCTTGCACAGCTTAAAAAAGGGCGGGGGTTCGGGGAGACGCAACCCCGGCGTTGGCAAATAAACTGCCTGTTCGATGGGATTTGAAAAGGTCAATAACAATTGCGTGCGAAGCAAGTCTTGTTGATGGTGCGATGTTCTTGAAAGCAAGTCTGCACGGGGAGTTGGGGGGGGGCAGCCCCCCATTTGCAAACACGACATCTTGATCACGCGTTCTCAGAAGGTCCATATATGGCTTCTGGTTTTGCTGGCAAGATGATACTTGAAGTGGCCACGGAACCAATGAATTAGAACCGATAGACCAGAGACCACGGCACTAGAAGATCAAAGGACCAGAGGACCGCGTGACCGGAGACCACGGGACCAGAGGACCACNTAGACCAGAGACCACGGCACTAGAAGATCAAAGGACCAGAGGACCGCGTGACCGGAGACCACGGGACCAGAGGACCACGGGACCAGAGGACCAGAGACCACGGGACCACAGACCACGGGTTGGCCGAACCTTCCAAAAAAAAACGGACCCCCCTTAACCCTAGAACACTAAGCCCAAGAATCCTAAACTCGATAGCACCCAGTCCTCGAAGTAGTCGCCGAGGAAGGCACCGAGCCTGCGCTCACCGCTGAGGGCTCGGCTTGAGAGATGTTCCTTTTGTTTAGGGTTTAGGGTTTAGGGGTTTAGGGTTTAGGGATTAGGGTTTAGGGTTTAGGGGCTAAAGTTTAGGGTTTAGGGCTTAAGGGTTAAAGTTTACGGCTTGGGGTTTAGGTTTAAAGTTTAGGGTTTGGGGTTTAAGGATCAAAGTTTAGGGTTTGGGGTTTACGGTTTGGGGTTTAGGGCTTGGGGTTTAGGGTTCTGTACAGGTGCTGTGAGAGTGCCTTACCTCCTCAGTCCGCCTGTGTAGTAGTAAAACGTTGTGGGTTTAGGTTCTAGGGTTCTTTTTTGAAGAGATCTACAAGGGTGCCTTTAAAGGGATCTGTAAGGGTGCCAGGGTTCTTTTCTAAAGGGATCTATAAGGGTGCCTTCAAAGGGATCCGTAAGGATTCTATATTAAAGGGTTCCTGTAATGGTTCCTTTTGAAGGGTTCCTTTCAGGGTTCCTAGGAGCGGTTCCACCGCTCTGCAAAAGTTCCATCAGAGTTTGGAGCCTCGAGTTTAGGGTTTGGGGTTCAGGAATAAGTCCTTATTATGGATATTAAGGCCCCCTACCCCCCTCCCCCCTACCCACCTAACGGAGAAACCTGATTAAGAAACCTAGTGCCTTTATTAGGGTTCCTTTAGCGGAGTCTATAAGGGTCACTCTCAGGGATCTTTCAGGGTACTATNTACCCCCCTCCCCCCTACCCACCTAACGGAGAAACCTGATTAAGAAACCTAGTGCCTTTATTAGGGTTCCTTTAGCGGAGTCTATAAGGGTCACTCTCAGGGATCTTTCAGGGTACTATAATCATGTAGGATCCTGATGAAGAAACCTTGGGCCTTTATTAGGGTTCCTTATATGAATCCTACTATTTGGCGGTTATAGACCCAGGGTTTCTTAATCAGGTTCCTACATTAGGTCATGGTGAGGGTTTAGGGCTCAGGCACTCCAAAAGCCGTTTACCAAGCAATATCCTTTGAATTCTGTAGACCATTGTAGACCCCTGGTTCACAAACCCTCCCGCCCCCGGTAATATCCATATCAAGGCCTTTGGGGAGAGGGAGCTTCGTATTCAGGGGTCTACATGAATAATGAACCCATGAAGGGAGATCGGTAGGTATTTTAGCTTTGCAGCGATCAACAAGAACAAGCTTATGCATTAGGCAACTGGTACTTCCAGACATATTGGAAGGAATCGCCCCGAACCCCCCCTGCACCCTGAATCATGCAGTACGGACGTCGCACGTTGTCACGCAAGGAGAACATCTCCATGAACCTCCATGCTTTTGCTTACCCGAAGCCTTTCTTGCCGAAGAATGCTGTTGAACATAACAGGCAAGGCCCAGCACGATATCAGGTTACGGCTTTAGGATTTGGGGTTCGGCCGCCTCCCATCAGCATTGGAATAAAGGAGGAACTCCTCAGCATTTTAGGGTTTAGGGTTTAGGGTTTAGGGTTGCTTACAGAATGATTTTGTCGTCTGCGCAGAGGTCTCACGCCCCCAGGCGAGCCGCTGTGATGCTATGGACCACCAGGGCAATAGCAGAAAAGGCACGTGCCGACAGTTCACAAACAACACGCCGCTACATGTAGATCTGAAGGGCGTCAGCTGTTGAGATTGAAGGTTCAGTTAGGTAGCCAATAACATCTGCAAAAGTGAAGGTGAGTGAGTTGTCAGAACTGATATGAACTGGCCTGTGCACGGCACTCCTTCGCAAGCTATAACCCACAGTGAAATATGTAGAACATCTCACACACCTCTGAAAATATCCTTCTGAAGGAAGGCAGCAATGTCAAAGGAACACATGCCATGACACCCAGAGGTCAGGGGGCTCTGAATCAAGGCGGAAACTCGAAACTGAAATCCGTCTAACTCAGTCTACCTCTCCAGCTCTTCCTTGCTACCCTTAATGCTCAAAAGCCCGGAACCGCTCCCTACAGGGTTTAGGGGTTTAGGGTTTAGGGTTCCCAAAACTCCCACTCCGCCCGAGGTTCAGTGGCGAAGTTGATGAGGGAGAAGTTCCCCTTGTCGTCCCGATCGAGGACCTTCCACCAGTGCTCCTGGACTTGCGCCTTTCTTGAACTTCAACATTTCAAGGTGCAGGGCTTGAAGTAGTGGGTCTGAAGTTCGGCTTTGGGCTTCGTGCTGAGGATTTGAGGGTTTTTTGGTTTAGGGTTTAGGGTTTTAGGGTTTAGGGGTTTAGGGTTTAGGGGTCAGGCGGCTTAGGGGTTAGGCGGCTTAGGGGTGTTTGGGTTTTGGGATCTTACGAGGGCTCGTACGAGGGGTTCTGCATGCTGGCTTCCTTCACTGGACCTGCAAGCAAACCTTGTTTAGTCGTTGGTAAGCCAGGCAAGTGCTCAGTGTGAAAGACCCTGGAGAACCCCCCCAACACCATAAACCCTTTTGGAACCCTTGTAGAACTTGCAAAAAACATAAGATGAGCCGTTAAAAGAACCCGAAAGGATGCGGCGGGAGCTTCGGGGTGCGGTGATGCAGTGCTCCCTGGGGCGATCCCATCGCCTCACGAAAGCCGGGTCAGGGCTTAGGCTCAGGAAAAGAGCCGCTAAACTCAAAGCCATAAACCCTAAACCCCTAAACCCTAAACCCCAAACCCTAAAACCCTAAACCCATAAACCCATAAACCCCTAAACCCTAAACCCTAAACCTTCAATCCCGCCACTCCAAGCTTTGCTCCTCAAAGTCGCCGTGGTAGCAGCCCAACCAGCCATCCTTTGTGGCCTTGATCGGTTCCGCGAACGGCTTGGGGTTCTCGGGGGTAACGACTTCCCCTTCGCAGCCTAAGGCTCCAGGGCTTACGCCTTAAGGCCTAAACCCTAAACATTCCGTGGTCAGGCTCGCTACTCCGGTATCGAATATGGGAGTTTCCGAAAATAGGGGACCCTAAAAGGGTACCCTAAATAGTAGGATCCTTATTATAAGGACCCCAAAATACGGTGCCCCTAATTTCCGGAAACTCCCATATCTACCCGCCCAGCCCATAAGGCTAGGACGAAAATGCTCCGGTCCGAAGCCAGATGGTACCTGCATGTCTTTACTCACGGATCGATCTGTCTGTCTTCCAGACATATCTAACTTGGCAAGCATAAACATGTATGTCTCTTTATTTGTGTGTATATATATATATATATTTGCGTCTATTCCTGTGCGTGTATATTCATACATTCGCTTATGGATTCGTTCATCTATTCATTCATCCGTCCATCCATCCATCCATCCATGCATTCATTCGTTCCATCGTTGGATCATTCATGCAGTCAGTCAGTCAGTCGGTCGGTCGGTCGGTCAGTCAGTCAGTCAGTCAGTCAGTCGGTCAGGCAGGCAGGCAGGCATGCAAAGGCAGGCAGGCAGTCTTCATTTCGTCCAGTAATCGAACTGTCGTTTCACACACCTACATGCACACATGGCATACCTACACATGTTACGAAATACAAGCTACAGCCGAGGAAGCAAAACCCGGGTGCCAAAACACCTGCTCACCCGAAAGCCCTGGAACCATGCGCCCAAAATTCCACAACCCTCCTCCGCTCAGACGTGGCATGCCCTAAACCTGTATAGTAGCTCTGTAGGTATCCCCAAAACGTACCTTCAAAGGAATCCTGTTCGAATCACTAAAGCCCCTCTATTAAGCCATAGAACCCCTAAAGTCTTCAAGAAACCTTATTCTAATTATTGCGGCCCTTGTATAGCGCCTATGGCCAGAGCAATGAGATGCCAGTAGCCAACGGCCGATATCCCAGAAACGCCGAAATCAATAAATAGAGCTTACATCACGTTAGGGCCCTGTGCGAAATCAAGAAGTATTCAGTACTTAAGGGGTTTGGGAATCTGTGGAACTAGCTTGGGTGCAACTTTCTCTCGTGCTGTCAGTAGCTTGCGCATGCCTGGATCCTGCGCTTTGTTTTAGCACTAGTGCTGCCAGCAGCAGAGTGCAGAAGGAGTTGCGGTAGGGGTAGCAGTCGTTGTTCTCCTCGTCCTCCAGGTAGTCGTAGTCGTAGTCGCAGTCCGGGCCAAAGTCGTAGTAGTCGTAGTCGTCGTCGTCGCAGTCGTTGTAGTCGTCGTAGTCGTCATAGTCGCCGTAGTCGTCGTCGTAGTCGTCGTAGTCGTCGTAGTCGTCGTAGTCGTACTAGTCGTAGTAGTCGTAGTAGTCGAGGTAGTCGTAGTAGTCGTAGTAGTCGTAGTAGTCGTAGTAGTCGTAGTAGTCGTAGTAGTCGTAGTAGTCGTAGTAGCCGTAGTAGTCGTAGTAGCCGTAGTAGTCGTAGTAGCCGTAGTAGTCGTAGTAGTCGTAGTAGTCGTAGTAGTCGTAGTAGTCGTAGTTAGCAATCGTGGCAGTTGCAGTAGTCGTTGTAGTCGTACTCGTGGCCGTAGCCGCAGCCGCAGCTTCAATAGTAGCAGTAGCAGTAGCAGTAGCAGTAGTAGTAGTAGTAGGAGTAGTAGTAGTAGTAGTAGTAGTAGTAGTAGTAGTAGTAGTACTAGTAGTAGGAGTAGCAGTAGGAGTAGGAGTAGTAGTAGCAGTGGCAGTTGCAGTAGCAGTAGCAGCAGCAGCAGCAGTAGCAGTAGCACTAGCAGTAGCAGTAGCACTACCATTAGCCGTAGCAGTAGCAACAGCAGTAGCAGCAGCAGTAGCTGAACCAGCAGCAGGAGCAGCGACAGCAGGAGCGGTTGTGGCACTAGTACTAGTAGTAGAAGTAGTAGAAGTAGTAGAAGTAGAAGAAGTAGTAGTAGTAGTTGTAGTAGTTGTAGTAGTAGTTGTAGTAGTAGTAGTAGCAGGAGTAGTAGTAGTAGTAGTAGTAGTAGTAGTAGGTAGCAGTGGTAACAGTCAACAGTCTTAGTTCTGGTAGATGTTGTTGTCGTCGTCGTCTTGTTGTTGCTCTTACTTCCATACTCATACCAGCATCACGTTTACTCTCGCCGTCATTGCGTCACTCAAAGATACGCCTCTTGCTGCTTCTTATGCCTCTACTACTGCGACGACTATGGCGACGACGAGGACGACAACGACCTACTAAATCGACTGCCACTCCGAACGACCGTTTCTGAAACTACCACTCGTGCTGCAACGGTTCGCGATGCCATTGTTGTTACAGCGGTTGTCACTGCTACTCATACTTCTTGCACCTCGCCGCTAAAATGTGCATATTGCCAGTTCGACTTCAACTACTGATGCTGCCTCTGTCGGCAATCTGATTGTTCTTAGCATTGCTACAGTTATGAATAAGCTCAACCCGTGCCTCCTCACAGATATACTGTTATACTCTTATCACTGGTGTTCATGATAATCGTGTTGCTATGAAAGCTACTGCTATTAGTGACACGTTTATCACCACAACAACCTAAGGACCTAAGACCCACAACCCTGAACCCTAAAGAGTAAAGTCCAAAACCCTAAAGACCCAAAGCCTAAAGACTACAACCCTAAACTTCAATGCTTTACAACTTAAAGGAACCCTGAAAAGCAGATGTCTACAAGGACAGGTTCCCACTTCCAGCCCTGGGCACAGCTTCACGAAGCCGGTGAACTCTTCAATCCCGGGGACCAAGACGAACAAATGAAAGTCCTTGGGTACTGCCCCCATACAGTAACAGTCTATAATAGGGCTACTATTAAGGTCCTAATATATCTATAGTATGAATATGATTCAACTGTTACTGAGTGGGGGCAGCACCCCAGAAAGTCCTGAAGAACTTGTGCTAAGGGTTTGCAGCTTTGGGTTTAGGCTTTCAGTGTTTAGGAAGTCAGGGAGGGTTTAGGGTTAGGGTTAAGGTTTAGGGAGTTGAAAGCTATATCAGCTTTTAAGCCGGAGCCTCCAGACGCTAAACTTTTAGGCTTCTGACGACCAAGAACTTAAGCTCATGAATCTTAAAGTTCCAAGTTAAGCATGTAAACAGTGGATGCTCGATCATCCGAAAGACGTCAAGCATGTCGCCCCGGGTTGTCCGAGACTGTTTACATTACTCAAAGGTTCTTGGGACTTTGCATCTAAGGTTATCATTGCTGGCGAACCAGATTGAGGTGCTTACAACCTCACTGCCTTACTTACTGACTGAGTTCCATGATCCTCCACCTAAACCCTTAACCCCAAACCATCATACTAACATGAATGGCGCTCTGACTCTGGAACACCACCCATGACCTGATACGTACACACTTCTCACCCGACGGACCCTTGAACCACTCTGCCCAGCCGGACAAACCTGATTTGCACAAATGAGCATACACTCCGCGAAAAAACTCTGCATCAGACCTTGACCCTGCTCCACTCGACCCTAAAACACACATCTCCCCTCGAACCTCAAAACAAGCTCCGCGAAAGAAGGACATCCGAAAATACCCTACACCCAAAACCTAAACATTGTCCGAAAACCCCAAACCCAGAATGTACAGAACCCTCAGCCCTACACCCTAAACCCTACATCCTAAACCCTAAACCCGCCTAAACCCTAAAACCCAACAATCCCCCAACCCTCTGAGGCATGGGAGCGCTGATGTTCAGAAACCTCCACCCTAAACCCTAAAGCCCACGCCCTAAACTCTAAACCCCAAAGCCCTAAACCCTAAATTCCCTAATACCCTAAACCCTAAAACCCTAAATCCAAAACCCTAAAACCCTAAACCCTAAACCGTTTTGAAAGGAACCCTTAAACCCTAAACCATTTGAAAGGAACTCTCCAACCCCTAAACCCGGCCTTTTCGCCCCCCTACCCCATCGAGGCCCTGGCTGTCGGCACATCGTCGTGGATGACATGGCCATCGTGCGTGGCTCCGAGGTACTTCCTGTTTGGTACTTGCGTTTAGGGTTTAGGGTTTAGGGTTTTGGGCTTGGGGTTACCCTAAACCCTAAACCCTAAACCGTTTTGGGTCTTGGAACTTAGGGTTTAGGGTTTTGGGTTTAGGGATGTTTAAAGGCCTGAGGTTGAGGGTTGCGGGTTTTCTTGGAGGTTCTTGGGTAGTTATAAGTAGGGTTATAAGTCCCATAATATGGGTTATAATTACAGTTACCCTACTTATAACCCCACTTATAACTAGCCATGAACCCTAAACCCATAATCCTATACCCTAAACCCTATAGAGCCCTTAGAGGAACCCTACTTATAACCCCCACTTATAACTACCCATGATCCTCTAAGTAGGGTGGGGATTGCGAGTCGGAGGGTTTGGGGTTCCGCGAAAGCAAAGGAATCGCTCCGGTGACCGCGAGGCGAGCAGAATTTGATGCCCTACACTAGGGTTCCTTTAAAGGGTTACTATAAGAGTACTATAAAGGCTCCTTTAAAGGGCTCTATAAGGGTTTTAGGTTTAGGGTTTAGTGGTTTATATAGGGGTTCAGAGTTTAGGACATCGGTCGGTTTGGAATTTAGAACATGTCAGACATGGCTGTTTGCTGGGCACAAGACCGGAAAGAACAAACAAAAGATCCCGGTCAACCCAACATATGGTTTAGGGTCTTGGGTGTAGGGTTCCCAACACGGACAGAAAGAAGGAAAACGGATTGGCAGCTTAGGGGCTTCGAAGTCAGGGCTTAGGGTTTAGGGTATAGGGGGTCAGTGACCTGCAAGGTGGCCGAACACATATGCCTCAATGGCAAAAGCAACTGGCAGTTGCAATGAAATCTTCACAACCTTCAACTTGCAATACCTTGCCAATCCTGCTGGGATCGGGGATTCCATGGTCATTCCTTGCACTATTAGGTATCAACATGACATGGGCACATCTCTGCGTGTTCCCAAGCCAGCGAACCCAAACTGCACCCGCGCACCTGCTGTGAAACCCGCGGACACGGAAGGCGCCGGGGTGATGCCGCGCTATATTCCAACGCCACGCCCTGGTGAACAAGCCCGTCTGCTGGGTACGAGACCGATGATCTGTTTGTGCACAGAACTACCAACCACCGAGATGAACGTGTGCAGACCAGCAGCACATGCATGTGTAATATGCTCATGCACATATACACTCATACGTTCTTACATGATCTTGCATGCATGCACGCCTGCATCTGAAACAAGAACAAGTCAGCTCTGTGTGTGCGTGCTGGTGTTTGTGCAGACATGACAAAAATGTGTATGTATATAGAAAGATACATACATACATGCATGCATTCATGCATACATGAATGCATCCGTACGCGCATAGGTACAAGTTTAATGGTATATGTAACAAGTTTAATGGTATATGTATGTATGCATACAGATGTGCATACATACGTGCGTACATACATATGTACGTACATACATACATACATACAAACAGACAGACAGGCTGGCATACGCACATACCTAAATACACACATACATGCATACACAAATAAATACAGTGACAAGACATAGCGTACACAATAAACATGCGCCTGTTTCAAGCTGCACATCAATGTATGTATGGTGCCGCGTCGCAGGCCCCCCGCTGCACCATATATTCGTAGCCAGTACATATCTATACACATATATCAGGTACATCGGCTGCTCCCAGGCACACATGAATGAAGAAAGAACACGCCAACAAAGGTATGCACAGATTCACATTATAACTTGCGCAGGCATTACATATACACCCTAAACTCTACTGTATCTTGTTCATGTCTTCTAGGGATCTGTCTAGCACCCACCTGCCAACCTGGCCGTGCGCACATCAATCAATCCAGGCATCCATCGTTCCTTCCACCCTTACGTCCATGTGTCTAACTATCTGTCTGTCTTTAAGTTCGTTACAAGCCATTCATGCATGTCGGTACTGGCATTCCGCTCACTTGCTTTGTCTGTTTGTTGCAGCATGAAGCTTGACTCACGTGCTTCCATGTATCTTACCTGCAAGTTTTGCTTACCCAGACACCGAAGCAAGCAGGATGGAGCCCATCCCTCAACGCGAAACTCGACTAGGAATCGCGGTAACAGCAGCTGATTCCCTAACCCTGAACCCCAACACCCTGTTGAACCCCTCCGAATCCTCTCGAACCAAGGACCAAACCCTAAATCCGAAACCCTAACCGTCCTCACCGCAGTGGCGGACCTAGGGCAGTTTGGCAGGTCTGCATGCATTTTTTTGGGCTGAGGCTTGGGGTGTAGGGTTAAGGGTGCACTCAAGGGTTCAAGCTTCAGGGCCCACTTAACTGATCCTGGGGCTCAGTAACTCTATAGGGTTGAAACATGACATAGACTGTGTCATAGTTACTTACAGGTCTGACTAAGGTATTGATCATCTTACTTGGAGAGTAACTATACTTATAAATACTTAGAACCTGAAGGTACTTATAATCTTACTTACAGCCTTGCTTCCTCAGTCCCACAATCCTGAAAGAATGGGTCTCAAGCCCTGAAGCATGTAAATCTCAAGGCCTTTGTGCTTCGGGTTCATAGGTTCGCACATCTCATGGTTTCGGCTTTGCTGTATGGTTTGGGGTCCCGGTCATCATCTTCCACAAGTATTCAAAATCTGTCCGACACCGCGCATGTGTTGCAGCAGGGTTGGGCGAGCCCGACTGTGCAAAGTGATACACTGGAGCATTACAGTCTTGTTAACTGTGGCAAGGAGCATTTGCGTCACCCTGAAACCCGAAAGTATTATCTATATATCTATATATCTATATATCTATATATCTATATATCTATATAGATCTATATATCTGTATATCTGTATATCTATATATATATGCATCCTTATATCTGTATATCTATATATCTCTATATAACCATTTACCTATATCGATATATGCATATACTATAGACAATGATATGAGCAATACAAACATTGCGAAGCCCAAGCAAGCGCCACTGGTGGAGATCACAAGCACCTTCCTAGAGCCTCTCTGGACATTGCTGTTTTGACATACAGTATCTTCCCCACGGATACCTTGCTTGGAGGGTCGGGGGACTTAGTAACTGGTTATTTTAAGGACTTATAAGTACGTATTGGGGTTAATCCCAGGGAAAATCCCATGAATATTCAGATGATACTACCTACTTACTAAGTCCCCCGACCCTCCAAGTGGGGTACTGCCTCCATAAAGCAACCTAAGAGGCCTTTAAAGGAACCTCAAAGGGCTGCCCTGCACAGGTTTAGGGTTTAAAGTAAAAAGGGTACCATGCAGGGCTTTATATATTTTTATATATCTATATTATGGATGTTATTCAGCTGTGACAGTACCCAATGGATACCGCAGGTACAAACCACGTCGATCTCATTCCAAACCCCTCAATGATTACGTTAAACGAGCCCCTAAGCCCTAAAGCCAAACCCAAAACGCCATAAACCCAACAACCCAAAACCCTAAATCCCTAAACAAAAAAGCCCATACACTTGCACACCGAAACCCTAATGGCGCCTTCGTCTGCCTCGCCGCGCAGCTCGCACGCTACGCCCAGGCTGGGAGAGACATGCAGGCACCTTGAAAGCGCCGGACTTAGTAAGTAAGGTTATAAGCACATGAATTGGGGCTATAAGTATGCATAAGTAGAAGCCCTTATTTGTAAGTATGACTCCTTACTTATATATAGTTATGAGTATAACTCCCTAGTTACACTTTAGGAGCGCGAGCGGAGGCTTTGAAGCCTCGGGGTGTAAGGTCGCAGAATGCCAGTTCCAAAACCGGGGGTCTGGAATTTGAGGTTTATAGGGTTTGCAGGGTTGAGGGCTTAGGGTTGAGGATTTAGGGCTTGGGGTTTAGGTTTGGGGTATAGGGCTTAGGCTTAGTTCGGATGATGGCTCAAAGGCTCGGTCACAGCCGCTGCCGCGACAGCGATGGGCGCGGCTGCGCCAGTCCCCCGGCTTCGCGTTGGCGTGCCGGAAGACTCGAGATAGGGCCTCATAGGCCCGAAATTAAGTTGAAGGTTGAGGTTCAGGGTCTGACCTCAGATGCTTTCTGGTTTGCGATTTGAGGTTTCGGGCTTAAAATTCCGGGACTGACCCTGCATACAAGCAATTCAGCAGTCACAACGATGCTGTTGAGCAACATTGAAGAGATCTTTGGCGGACACCTGACAAACTTGCAAAGCACCAGGTGAAGACTGCCATGTGTCGACCGTGAATGCACCCAAAGCTCCAGGCTGAAATTGGGTGTTCAGCGGGTCACAAGACCTGCAGGCTTTAGCACACTCGCTGCTATGTAAAGGACATGGCCATCAACGAACGCAATACCTAAACTTGAAAACTAATACCCTAAACCCGAAACCTAAAGCCAAACACTGCTACTCCACACCCTAAACCCGAGTGTCCTAAACCTAAACACTAGTACCCTAAACCCTAAATCTGAGCCTGAAACCCGCAACCCCAAAGCTGAACACCAGTACCCGAAACCCAGTGCCCTAAACCCAAACCCCAAACCGGCAACCTTTCTAAACTTGTGACAGCCAACCTCGCCCTCTTCCCTTGTGCACCTCGAACATGACCGCCACTGCGGGGCGAACATCTTGCTGCCACTGTGCCATGAGAAGCGGGGTTAGGGTTTAGGGTTTAGACGTTTAAGGCTTAGGGAAGTTTAGGGTGTAGATATCCGCAATCCGAGATTCGCAATTGGTGCGGAGTCCGAACGAAGGGTATGGTAGGCCAGCGTGCTCGTGTCAAAGTCTAGCTTTAGATGCCAATCAAAAATCGAATGTTGCCGGCATGGTTCCAACTCAACCTCTTGCCTACTCCAGCTGCACCTAAGTGACGGAATTGCGAACCAGTGCGGATCAATGCCAGTGAACATAGTGAATGCTCAAACCGCCGAACAACGCTGAGTTACAGCATAGGTGCCGGTGTGTTTTCGCGAGCTCTGGCAATCTACGACATGCACCCTTCGTTCTAAGAGCCCAAATAACTGGGCGTCCTTACAAGCCAAGCTGCCCAACTTTCGGTGGTGTATTGCGGGAAGCGGGTGACTTCCAAAACATCACGCTTTGAAGGGCCTGCTTCCATTGACTGTTTCAAGACGGCAAGCCACCTTGTTCGATTCACTTGAAGACCCAGCAAACCGGCTCGCATGGATCGGTCGGCAAAGTTGCAAAAACCATCAGTGCTGCATCCAGGAAGAGTGCCAACTTGTGATGCATGCAGACCAGAAGCAAACAAAACCTTCCGAAAGGAGATCTCGTGCTTTTGGCTGAAAAGGGTTTCCAAGCGTCTGACACATTGGAAGACATTCCACAGAACGGGGAAGCTACCAGCGAGGGAAATGCGCGAGAGTGGCAAACACGCCCGCAATGCATCCGATGAGCCCTTTCCACCGGACATCCAAGCGAAACCCAGCCAAAAGCCCATTCCAGCCCACGGAAAACCAGGAGCGTCGATCTTTAAAACATTAACGTGCACGTTTGGAGGCTGGTCCCCCTCCGCCGGGGTTTAACCCAGGTTTGAACCTGGGTTCGGCCCCCCCTCGGGAGGGGCGGGGGGCAAACAACAACAACAATCCAGAGAACCCAGGTTTGGAACCTGGGTTTAACCTGTGGGTTCTAACCCGATTTAAACCTGGGTTCAAACCTGGGTTCAACCCTGGGTTAAACCCAGGTTCAAACCCAGGGTTTGAACCTGGGTTCCAAACCTGGGTGTTGTTGTTGTTTGCCTCTCCCCCCCTCTCACTCTCGGGGAGCCCCGGGGAGGGAGGGGGGGAACAACAACAACCCAGGGACCCAGGTTTGGAACTTGGGTTCAACCTGGGTTTGAACCTGGGTTCCAAACCTGGGTTAGAACCTGGGTTCTAACCCGGGTTACAACCCAGGCACACAACAAGAGAAAGCCACACGAAATCGCTTCAGGGGGGTTAAAAGCGATGAAAACACATTGAATAAAGTAAAACGCCTTGCTTCTCCACACACAAGAAGCAGAAAGCCACACGAAATCGCTTCGGGGGGGTCAATAAGAATAAAACAATGTCTTCTTCACACACAACAAGGAGAAAGCCACACGAAATCGCTTCAGGAAGTTGAAAAGATGAAAACAAATTAAATACAAGAAAACGCAACCACATGCAAATCGCTTCAAGAAGTTTTAAGCAATTAAAATTGCAACAATCAAACCAACGATATTTAATGATTTCAACGGAGAAAATGAAAGCGAAGATTTTCATTGCAAGTTGATATCTTGAAACATCTGAAAGCAAGAATTACTTGTCCAAATTTCAAAACCTGGTTTTAACCTGGGTTTGTGGAAAAGCAGGGTTTTTACTTTTAATTTGTTTTCATCCCTTGGAGAGCGATTTTGTGTGGCTTTCGACGTTTTTTCTTGTTGTCTGTTGTATGTGGCTCTCTCTTGTATCTGGTTTTTCAAACCGCGTTTTGTTACAGTGTAGTCTCTGGCTGTTTCGTTCATGGGGTAAGTCCTACCCCCCTGTTCCGGCCGGAACTCGCTCCAAAACGCGGCCTAGAAGGCTCAGAGCTGGCTTTTAGAACGCCCGAAAGTGCGCGCAAAATCCATGCAAAACCTTGTGGGCCGTAGTGTGGTCTGGCGGGGTAGAGGTTTGAAGGTTAGACTTCCACTGCCACTGCAGCTCCGGGTGGGTCGTCCTTCTAAGGTTCGACTCGGAAGGCGCTACAACCGTCAAATCGTGCGATGAGTGCTGGACTCGAGGGATACAAAGACTTCAAAAGACCGCGATTTTTTCACAAAGACTCTACAAGGCTCCACAAAGACCAGAAAGATTCCAGAAAGATTTTAAAAGACTAGCCGAAACTTCACCGATGCTTGCAGACGCGAGCCGGAATGGCAACGCACTGATGAGTGCTGCAGACTCGAACGGAAAGAGCGATATTCCAACGATGAGTGCTGCGTTGTCNATGCTTGCAGACGCGAGCCGGAATGGCAACGCACTGATGAGTGCTGCAGACTCGAACGGAAAGAGCGATATTCCAACGATGAGTGCTGCGTTGTCGTGTCAGTGCGACGGTCCAGTCAATTGTTGCAAGCTAAATCCTGCTAGCAGCAAACTTTTCTAACAGCAGTGGATTTCAAATGCATCGGCCAACTGTCGTGGAGCATGTGGAGCACACGCTTTTCGTCAAGTGAAGCAACAGCCCCCGAGCAAAAAGTGCACCCGGGCAAATCAGTAGCCTGGATCTCGGTGTTTTCCGTGATCGGAAGGTTCTGCTCAAATACATGCTGCAGATTAGCTGGCACCTACACCGCAAGCTTGCACTCGCACAGCTCTGCAAAACGCTGGTGGAGGTCTCTGGACCTCGAACTGTGGGCCCGGACGAGGACTCAGACGAGCTGAGAAGCAGTTTTGAAGGTGTTCAGAGCAGACTGTTCGGCTATAAAAAGCACTGCATCAAGGATTGAAGTCAGGAACAATTATCCTCGAAGCCTCCAACACTGCACTACGCTACAATGTTCTTCAAAAACCCAAGCAAACTCAACTTCTGCACAATTGCGGTGCTTAGCAGGGAACACAGAATGCGCTCAACCTAGGATTCGCGTCCGTGATGCCAGTGTCAGCAAGCTATCCACTCCCAAGGCCTGCCTGCAGATGGGCACACACTGGCCCCCCCGCTCTTGCTTGGCACAACTTCTCACTTCCAGATAGCGTCATCTCGTCAGAACCTCGCGGCGTGACATGTCACTGGACACGATAAAGCGGTGCACGCGGCGCCCGAGGACGTGGAGACACAGCCGGCAACAACGTTCCGGGCCTATCAAGACAATGCAACCAAGTTCCAGCACAACAAGGAGCTCGCGGAAGGTGGCAAACGCTGATTGGAAGAAGCGGGCGCATTCAGAGCTCCAACAAATGCAAGAAGAAGCTTCGAGCCACAGTACGGACCTGCTCGCAATATTGCAAGCGTTGACTCCATGGTTGTTCGCGCCACAGATGGAACTGAAACTCTGTTGAAGCATGCACTTCCAGTTCCGAGAGGCAGTGCCGAGCCCAAAGCCAAGTTGACTCGACCTCCTGTGC
>BGNK01001851.1:0-50326 GCA_003297005.1 Symbiodinium sp. clade A Y106 | reverse complement strand
GCACAGCCAGAAAGAACACGGCAGTCATCGATGGATGTTTTGTTGATGAATGGACGACCTTGCATGCCTTTCAGATAACAACAGGCAAAAGCCACTCGTTCAAGTCGGACAAGATGAAGGACGCGCTGGCCAGCATGAGCAACCCTCCAAAAAGGATCAAACTGTATTGGGTGGTACTTGTAGAAGATTTCTTTGACTTTTCAAGAAAGGCAATGGCCGGTAAGATTGGCAGCATCATAATCGAAGAGACTGTTCTAAGTCTCAGCGATCCAAAAAACCCACTTTCCAAAGAGAAACTCGAACAAAGACTCAACGAGCTTCCGAGCGAGCAGGCCAAGCTTAGAGAAGGACTCACAAGAAGGCTGAGTCCGCTGGCAGAGCAAGCAGCCACGGCTTCTTGACTCGATAAACACTAAAGACGAGCTCGCAAAGGCTCGCGCACTGGTGACCTTTGAAGAGAGTCATGTCAAGGATTTGTGCAAGAAGCTNCAAGCAGCCACGGCTTCTTGACTCGATAAACACTAAAGACGAGCTCGCAAAGGCTCGCGCACTGGTGACCTTTGAAGAGAGTCATGTCAAGGATTTGTGCAAGAAGCTTGGGATCAAGCCAAGCGCGGAGTGGCTCGCGCAAGCTGTCGGAAAATGGACAGAACTGTTGAAAGCTCTGAAACTATGACCGACTGCCCACGAAAGCCAACAGAAAAAGAGTCCCGCGAAGATGCTGCTGAGTACTTACTTTAAAGTGTGTTCTTGCACTTCAAGACGTTGCTTACATTTTGCAGTTGCAGGCCGGATGATCAAGGCGATGGTGAAGCTGAGGAGGTGTGCGGCTTGCAGTTTTGCCAGTCGTTTCAGCTGCTCCTGAGCAGAACTCTTGAAATGGATCCCACCTAGACCATCCTGAATACTTAGAACATGTATGTTGCTTTGATTCCGAGGGACTCATTGGTAGAAGGGTATCTGAGCCTTTCAGAAAACACGGCCTCGTGGCAACACCATGCAACTGGCCTAGGACGCCTTAAGCACTAGTTCTTGCTGCAGGGCTTTCCGTGGCAGACCTGAAACTAACGCAGCTGTGCAGCGTATGTCAGACTTGCCAGTTGGACCAACGAGCTATGTCAGGTCCCTCACGACGAAAGCAACACGACAAAGATGTTCTGTATATTTAAGAGAGTATGCAAGGTGGGATGCATGAACCGAGAAAAGACCTACGTGTTGTTTTCTTTGTCGCCCTTTCNTCAGGTCCCTCACGACGAAAGCAACACGACAAAGATGTTCTGTATATTTAAGAGAGTATGCAAGGTGGGATGCATGAACCGAGAAAAGACCTACGTGTTGTTTTCTTTGTCGCCCTTTCTGTGTCGCCCCACAACATTCCCATCCATGGAGAAAAACGGAGGCTCGTGGATCGACACCGTCGGTTCGACAAAGTCCACACGAAGGTCACATGTGGGCAATTGCAGCCTCCCACAGCATTTAGACGCTCTTCACACGNTCCCATCCATGGAGAAAAACGGAGGCTCGTGGATCGACACCGTCGGTTCGACAAAGTCCACACGAAGGTCACATGTGGGCAATTGCAGCCTCCCACAGCATTTAGACGCTCTTCACACGAAAGCTGTGATGACATCTGTGGGATTTCCTGTTCCGAACGAAACAAGAAACTGCATGGATTCGAGTCTCTAAATGGAGAAACTCCGTCTCTACCGCCGTATCTGCCGGAATCAGGCGGACTCGACCCAATCAGCGGNGAGTCTCTAAATGGAGAAACTCCGTCTCTACCGCCGTATCTGCCGGAATCAGGCGGACTCGACCCAATCAGCGGAAGAAACTCCTACCCCGCCAGGCCGCACTATGGCCCAAAAGATTTTGCATGGACTTTGCGGGCACTTTTCGGCCTTCTACAAGCCAGCCCTGAGCCCTCTAGACCCCGTTCTGGTGCGAGTTCCGGCCGGAACTGGGAAGAAGGACTTGCCCCATGAACGAAACAGCCAGAGACTACACTGTAACATAGCGCAGTTTTGAAACATGGATACAAGAGAGAGCATCATCGTCTAGCAAAGACTTGCCCTTCCGCCCATTGTTTTGGATTCTGCGACACGTTTGGAGACAGCTCCATGGTTTTTCAATTTTTCGAACGAAAAAACAAAACAACACTTGAAACGCTTTCAATGACTTTGCGAAGAATGCCAACTTGAGAACTCTTGCAAGCTTCGAACTTTGGCGTTCTGGTCATAGGTTCGAATCTGGGTCGGGTTGATCATCGCGGTATCCATACCAATTCAGATCATGCAAACTGACCTAGCGAAGCCGGCAAGATTGCTGCATCAAGATGGTGCTCGGCACAATGTTGCCCTGTACATAGCTTCCTCACCCGATCAAGTTGCAAGGTGTCCTTGATCGAAGTGTCTCAGTGTACCAACTCCCATTGCCGGATTTAAAGTTTACGTATCCTCGTGCTTCCGACTGCTGTTTCAAGCATGGGTCGGCACAAGCATTGCGGTTTCGGAATGTTATCATCGGATGCTCTGTGTTGGACTGTTGCTTGCTATGTCTCCGGTGGACAACGGTGACTGCATCCTGAACCCTAAACACTAAACCTTGTCTGTTTCGCCGCCTTGTTTTAGGGAACGCACGTTCTGGACCGATGATCGCGGCAGTTGTCAGCACGAATGATGCCCCTTTGCCGTGCTTCTGATACCGAACCATGCACCGAATGACACTGGCCGCGCTATACCTGGTGCTTCTGGCTACGACATGTGGTACTTCGTCATCTGTGGTTCCCGCCTCAGTCAGCCAGGCTTTTTGAAGCCAGATTCTCTTTGTGACACCTGCTCTATGGTGAACGAAAAGTTTCCCATGGTATGGACTTGAAAACAGCATTGGGTTGTCCTTCTTGATCCATCAATGCTAGAGCACACACCCTAAGGCTCACATCAGCCGGAAAACCCTCAACCCTGAACCCTAAACCCTAAACCCTAAGCCCTAAGTCCCAAACCCTCATCCCAAATCTTGCAGCTTCTACGCCCCTGCAAGCCTGAAGCTTGAGCTAAATCTCCGAAGCCACAAACCCTGAAATCTAGAAGCAATCAAATCCCAAATCCCTTGAAGTCTTACTAAACCTTCTAAACCCCCATATACTAACCCTTAAAGGAACCCTTGAAACACCTGTAAGTCCCCCTAACTCTGAAGCACCAGCTCCAAACCCAATGCAAAATCTCGCAATCCCCGAGGTTTGGGCTCAGGTTTTTCCCAACCAAGAACCTCAATATTCTGAAGCCCAGGAAAACGAAAAGCCAGAAAGCCGGAAAGCCCCAAAGCCACCGAAACCCCAAAGCTCCCAACCTAAGCCCCCAGAGGCTCCAAAACCCCTTAATCAAGGAATGTACCTTAAATTATAATTAGATGTTTAGGGTTCTAGGGTTGAGGGTGAAGGTTGGAGGGGTTGAGGGCTTCACTTGGAGGTTCATGGGTAGTTGTAAGTGAAGTTATAAGCCCCCTAATATCCTAAACCCTAAACCCTATACCCTGATAGAATCCCTATAGATCCTTTTAAAACGGGGCCCTTAAAGGAACCCCACTTATAACTACCCCTGAACCTCCAAGTAAGCCCCAACCGCCCGTATTCCTTGCAACCGGAAGGCCCCTCACCCTTCAAACCATGAGCCCAGAGACTCCACTACCCTTAATTCAGGAATATACCTTAAATCATATCAGGTTTTTATTATGCCTTTGAGGTATATTCCTTAAATCATATCAGGTTTCTATTATAAGTTAAGGTATATTCCTTAATTAAAGGGTTTTGGAGCCTCTAAAGAGCCCCAAGACTGAAGATCCTGCAGAAGCCCGACATCTAAATGGGGTGAATCCGAGACCCTGAACCCCTACACACCCAGAGATTCCAATATCCCTTAATTAAGGAATATACCTTAAATCATAGTAGGATCCCTAGTATGATTTAAGGAATATTCCGTAATTAAGGGATGTTGGAGTCTCTGGGCACACCCTAAACGGTCTGGGGATTAGGGTTTAGGGCTCAACCCTCTAAGCTCCAAACCTCTAAAACCCGAGCCCTAAAACCTTAAGTTCCTACCCAGATCCCGAAACATTGTAGCCCCCTATATGCTACAACCCCAAACGGTACTAAACCCTATAAACCCCATAAACCCCCAACAGAACCCTCAAAGGAAGCCTTAAAGGGAGGAATCTTTCAAGAAACCCTCAAAGGAACCCTTAAAGGAAACCTAAGGGATCCTTTAAGGGTTCCTTTAAGGGTTCCTCTATGGGTTCCTTTGAGGGATCCTTTAAAGGAGCCCGAACGAGATCTGTCAGGATGACGTCTATGAAATGTCCCTCTTGCAAGTCGCCTTGGTTTCAGGCCGGCAGTTTGGGGTTTATGTAGTGATTTAGGGTTTAGTGGTTTAGGGATTTAGGGTTTAGTGGTTTAGGGATCAGTGGTTTAGGGATTGAAGGTTTAGTGGTTTAGGGTCTAGGGTTTGGGGCCCTAAACTTCGATTTGCTTCCTTTCAAGCTTCCCAGAGAGCCCAGTATCTCTTAGTTCATTAAGGAATGTACTGTAAAGCATAGCATTTAGGCCTTAGTTTTGGGGCACATTTGGCTCTTTGGGTTGAAGCTTCCAGAAGGATTACTATAAGCACTACTATCAGGGAAATTTTTGGGGTTGCTAGAGTGCTTCTGTACAGCTTAAGGCTTCAGGGTTTAGGGGCCTTGGGGTATAGTGCTTTCGGGGCTTAGGGGTTAAGAGTTTTGGATTTTTTTGATGTTTTTCTTTTGTTGGGTTCTGGGTTTTAGGCTTTTGGGTTTACGGCTTATGGTCGGGATTACAAGGTGTAACACGGTGTAAGTTCAAGTAGTTCCAAAAACACATACTAGGTAGGGTTTTAGAGTCCCATGATCCTTTACACCCTACGAAACCCTAAACCCGAAACCCTAGACCCTAAACCCGAAACCCTAAACCCGAAACCTTAAACCCTAAACCCGAAACCCTAAACCGTAAGTACTTTGCTTCGGGTTTTCAAGGCTTGGCGAAGCTCCTCGCTCAAGCGAGCATTCGGAGCCGTCTGCAGCTACGAAAAGGAGCTTTCAAACAAAATCCCTAAGCCCTAAACCCCTAAACCACCCAGAGATCCCAATACCCTTTAATTCAAGAATATACCTTAATTTAAGGTATATTCCTGAATTAAGGGGTATTGGGTTCTCTGGGCATACACCCTAAAGCCCCAAGCCCCAATACAGCGCTCATAAACTGTTTAAGGAACACTTTAAGGAACCCTGGCTACTCAGTCTCGTGACCCTTTAAGTATGCAATAAATCCCAAGCGCCTCAATTCTGCTTGGAGGTTCATGAGCAACGATAAGTGGGGTTATAGTTTCAAGTTCCCAAAAATGGGTTATGAATGTAGTTACCACATTTATACCTATAACCATGCTTATAACAACCCACGAACCTCCAAGTGAGCGCCACTCCGATAGCCCCACTTGAGCTGCAGCCAACACCTTTTGGATGAGGGACATAGCGTTTCAGATAGGACGGGAGAGTATCATGGCCCCGGCAGCGTTCTTAATACGGAACCCATGTAGAACCCTTATGAAACATTTAAGCCCTGATGTAGTTGCTATGGAGCGCTTAACTAGCTCCAAAAAAGATCAAAGACTCGTAAACCCCGAGCCCTGAGCCCTAAATCCTAAACCCTAAACCCTAAACCCTAAACCCTAAACCCCAAACCCTAAACCCTAAACCCTAAACCCTAAACCCTAAACCCTAAATCCTAAACCCTGAACCGAAAAGGATGCTACACCCTAAGCCTCGAGCCCTCAACCCGATGCCTGAAACCCGGAAGCCCTATACAGTAGAAGCCAGAAAGTTGGAAAACCCAATAGCCTCAATCCTTAAGAGTATTGTATAGGGAATCCCAGCACTATTTGGCCTTAATCCGGTTTCCAACTTTATGGGGTTTACTGTAATCCTATAAACTTCAGCACTTGGCGACAGGCAGGGGCGCGAACTCTGCTAGAGCCTCCAACGCGACAGTCGTAGACCCGGAACCTTGGCAAAGGTGTTTCGATTTATTGCGTTTTATTGGAGGGAGGGGTGTGCATGGGCCGTCATCGTGGTTCAGCTCCCCCCGGAACCCGCACTCCGACGACAACTTCGGGGAAAGGCGTGCCACCCAACCATCCGAGGGCCCTTACTTGGAGGTTCATGGCTAGTTCTAAGTGTTCCTTTAAGGGTCCCTTTAAAGGGATCTACAGGGATTCTATAGGGGTATAGGGTTTAGGGTTCATGGGTAGTTCTAAGTGGGGTTATAAGTAGGGTAACTATAGTTATAACCCATATTAGGGGACTTATAACCCCACTACCCTACTTATAACCCCACTTGGAAGTACCCATGAACCTCCAAGCAGGCACTTAGGAAGACTGTCCATGTCGCAAGGACTAACAACCTTGCCCTTGCCGATCCAGCACCAAAGCAGTGGGCTTTAGGCTTTTAGGTCTTAGGGTTTAGGTTCGGGGTTCAGGGATGAGGCCGGTTTGAGGATTGGAATGGTCAGAACGACATGGTCCTCGACCCTCCTTCAGGTGTAGTTTAAGTTTTCGTGGGTGTTCGGCATGCAATCAGGTTGTTGAGTTCTTAAGATGAGACCTTGGGGTGCTCTTGTTCCGTGAAGCCTCCTTCAGGTCCAAGGGTGGATGCTTTCAGCCTCCGGTATTGCCTCACATGCCAAGGGCATATGGTTTAGGGTTGACTCAGTGCGATCAGAACTGCTTTTGCCCCTCATGTTTGCTGCCGGTCCGGTGCATGCTCTGGGGTGTGCCCAGCTTACTGGCAGGAGCATGGAATCTGCGTGCCGAGCTACGAGTTGGCTCCCTGCTGCACATTTAGGGGTTAGGGTTTAGAGGTTTAGGCTTTTTAGGGTGTTATCACCGTTCAGAATTTGGAAGTTTAGGGGTCATTTGGCGCAGCGATAAGTTGGGTTGTCTGGCTGGGCTTGTGACACGTTTGGCTTTCGTGCTCTATGGGGGCGTGGCATGGTAACGTCAACAGTGAAGTGTGTGCGTGTGTATCTGTTTGTGCTGCGCACTGGGAATCTGAAGCATTGCGCCATCTGAAAGCTACTCTGGTGTTGATGGGCAACATGTGCACATGCTGATGATTTTTGGTCTTGCACACACGCACCCTCCCCACGTACGCCGTATACATTATGTCTGTTTGTATGGACGTATCGATGAACCCTGGTCTTCATGGGCAGGCTAGACTGGCTAGACGACTTTGGAAAAGCCATTGGCTAGATAGATGGAAAGCCAGCGTGTTTTCGAGTCGCTGGCTATCTGAAGAGCTGTCTCAGTGCGCTTGCGATCATTTTGCTGGTTTCTGCCTCGTAAGTACCTGCTATACACGTCGTGTTGATTTTGATATTGGCTTCAAAAAAACGGCATCGATGCATTTGGCCGAAGCTATGCAGAAGTTCATGGACCGCCACTGGAGCCCAATGCCTTTGAATCCCTCGTCTCGTCTTTGCAACCTTTCGAAGCATTCTGAAGCCCGCTTTAGATGCAAGAACGCTCCCTAAGCCCTGAACCCTAAACCCTAAGCCCTAAATCCTAAACCCTAAACTCTAAGCCCTAAACCCTAAACCCTAAGCCCTGAACCCTAGTTTCAACTAAAACAAAGCCCTATGCGCGAAGCCCTATGCCTTGAAACCCTGAACCCAAAGCTCCTCTGACCCTAAACCCCAAACTCGAAACCCCAAACCCTAAACTCTAAACCCCAAACCCCAAGGATAAAGCTGCACCGATGGAGGAGGTCATGGCCCAGCATGAAGGCAGCCGTTGCAGAGGGTTAGGGTGTTGGGGGATCCCCTAATCCCAGAACGGTTTGGGTTTGGGGTTTAGGGTTTGGGGGGATTAGGGTTTAGGGTGTGGGGTTCTACGCCCATACAGAATCCTGCAAGAAATAAGATGGGTGGTTTCTCAGACTCCTGGGTTATAGTGTAACTATCCCTAGACCCAAATCCCTAGACCCTCCGCCCCCAAGCTGTAACAGTTAGATAACTATATATATATATATACAGACCTTAATATGACCTCTGATATAGACTGTTAGAACCCAACCTCAAACCAAAGAAATAATCAGGACAAGACGGCTGGTGCGTCTTCGGCGCCATGGGTGAATGGAGCAGCTTGTGTGCAGTGGCCCGGCGCGAGGCCAGCGGTTTAGGTTTACTTAGGGTTTAGCGTTGAGGATTTAGGGCCTTCAGGGTTAGGGCTTCGGGTTTGGGGTTTAGGTTTTGGGGTTCAGGGTTTAGGGTTTAGGGCTTTCAGGGTTATAACTGCTTAAGTTCACAAACTCAGGGGATAGGTAGGGTTTCCTTTCCTTTGAATGCTCAACGAGTTGTCTTTCCTTTACCCGTCTGTCTTTATGTGGTCTTCGTGTTTAGAACTCTCGGCTTTGAGAAAGATCCTGGACAGTCTCACCGGAGGTTTACGCAGCTTCTTTCGCAGAGTGTCAAAGTCTCGGAAACAGGTCTCCACGGCTTCTTCACTACATAGACAACCTAAACCCTAAATCCGAAACCCGAAACCCTTGTCGCTTCATCTTGCTGATCATTTCACAGTGCTCAACTGGGTTTATCCCCTAAACCCTAACCTGTCTTGTTTTAGTCTAGGATTTCAGTGTTTTATATGTGCGGGGCTTCGAGCTTTTCGGAAGTAGGGACAGCCCGTACACCCAAAGCGCAAGCTAAACCAGTAAGCGTTTGGGATTCAGGGTCTACTTGAAGGGGCAGGGGACTTAGTAAGTAGGTTATAAGTAGAGTTATAAGTGCCCCAAATGGAGTTACCCTAATTATAACCCTACTTATAACCAACTTAAAAAGTCCCCTGCCCCTTCAAGTAGGGTCCCAAGCTGCAATTATTCAGGAGGTGAAGGGAGGGATCGGGGTTGTGAGATTAGGGGTCTTAGGTTCCTCACTGTAAGGGTACTTGGAGGTCCATGGGTAGTTCTAAGTTGTGTTATAACTCCCTTTATATGAGTTATAACTATAGTTACCCATGAACCTCCAAGTACTTTAAAGGTACGACAAGGTTTTAGGGTTTTGGGCTCTTGGGTGTTGCCAAATCCATGCACAAACCCCACCCGAAATCCTAAACCCGAAACCTAAAATCCTAAACACCACAAGTCTAAACCCTAAACACAAAATCCTAAACTTTTCTAGATCCTTGATCCCGGAGCTTTCAAGCAAAGGACTTCGCGGAGACTCCAATACCCGGCAATTAAGGAACATACCACCCTAAACCCTAAACCCTAAACTTATAATCGGAACCCTACTCTGGGTGCGCGGAGCAGCTTTCGAGTCTTTCAGCTGCCTGAAAAGGGGGAGATCTGACGGTTTAGTGTTTAGGGTTTAAGGTGTGTTAGGGTTTAGGGTTTAGTGTTTAGGCAAGTTTAGGGTTTAGGGTTTGGGGCTTAGGGTTTATAGGAAAGTTTATGATTTTTTGTTTAGTGTTTAGGGTTTGATCTTTGCACCCCCGAAAGTCCAGCCCCATCCAGTATGCCGTGAATTTCATTCTATCATGCATGTCGAGAAGAGCAGGAATATTCAATTCCCTTCATTCTGAAGGGCTTAGAGTTTAGGATTGGGGTTTAGGCATTTATGATCTTGGTGTTTTGTTTTTTAGGGTTATGGTTTAGAGTTCAGGGGGCTGGGGTTGCTCCGTGGCAGGATTTTGCATGTCGGGAATCGCAAGAAGACGTGAGCACCAGGAATGAGTGTTGAGCTTTTCTGATGAGCCCCTCGTCATTCCTGATGCGGTAGGTGACGCGAGTTGGAGTGCGATAGTATTGCTGCTTTGCATCCCTCCCACTATACCACAAACTTATGACTAGTTCCCCAGCCCATGCTCGCCTCCCCGGCACAGCCCGTGCTCGCAGGAAAGTGTGCGGGGGTTCACCGATTACTTTGAGATGTACTACAAACTGCTGCTGCCGCCCATGAAAGATCAGAAGACGTTCAGGCGGACCGGACCAGGATGGGGTCTGACTTTGGCCGTGAGTGAACTCAGAATCAAGAGCTGGTTTAGGGTTTGGGTTTTTTTTGGGTTTTGGGTTTTGGGAGCAAGTTTATTTGGGCTTGGGGCTGCCGGGCTGTGATGTAAGTCCAAGTCCCAGCCTTGAAAGCAGATGCTGCGATCCAAAAAGCCGGTCATCTTCGCCATCCTCCGAGAATGCGCGAGTCCTTCCATGCCCACTTGTTGGTGGTGTCGTTGCCAGCCTTAGTTTTTCGAATTGACTTGCGTTCCTCGATCTTGCCGTCAAGACCGTGCATCTTGTGGTCGATAATTATGACCTGCCTCTTCCTCCCTCTTGCCTCAGAACAGTCGGCTTGCAATTACATGTTCCCCAAGACGCTGTGTCCTGTGTCGAGCTGTTGCTGCTACTGCTACTGCTACTGCTGCTGCTGCTCCTGTTGCTGCCACCACAGCTACCACTACCACGACCACTACCACTGCCACTGCCACTGCCGCTACCACTACCACGACCGCGACCACGACCACGACCACAACTACGACTACCACCACGACCACGGCTACGACCACGATCACGGCTACGGCCACGACTACCACTACCACTCCCACTACCATTGCCACTACCACTACTTGCTGGCACACCAGTGCGGGTGCGCAAGCTTTCGTTTGTAGGGCTTCTGCTACAGCCCAGCAGCATCCCAAAACCTTAAACTCTAAACCCGAAATCCTAAACCCTGAAGTCGATCCCTCTAAGTCTAAACCCGGAATCCTACACCCGAAGTCCTAAACCATAAGCCTGTCCTAAGCACTCCACCCACTCGAGACCCCAAACGCTAGAGTGCCCTTACCCTTGTAGATCACTGACAGAAACCCCTTTGAGGGTTCTTCAACCCTAAACCCGCCACCCCTATAGCACCCTTATCTGGATCGCTCATAGGAATAAGCCTAAATGCTAAACCCTATACCCAGAGATCCCAATACCCTTTAATTAAGGAATATACCTTAAATCATAATATTAAGGCCTCTATAATCTAAGGTATATTCCTTAATTAGGGGGTATTGGGTTCTCTCGGTAGTGCCATTGTAAGTCACTTACAGAACCCGCACACTTGGAGGGTCGGGGGACTTAGTAACTGGTTATTTTAGGGACTTATAAGTACCATAACCCCAATTAGGGTCCCTTTTAGGGTACTTGTAAGTCTACTACTACCTACTTACTAAGTCCCCCGACCCTCCAAGCACATCCTAAACACTCGCGAGGCTCCCTGATGGGAGCAGCCTGGCCATCCGGGACAAGGTGTATCCCTTGGACGACATCTACTGCTGGGTGAAGCTCCGCCGTTTTGGGATGTAGGGTTCCGTTTACTTACTTAAAGGATCATGCGACTTAGTAAGTAGATTGGGGTTATAAGTAGTCTAAGTGAGGTTACCTTAACTATAACCTACTTATAACCTTACTTACTAAGTCTCATGATTCTCTAAGTAGTGTCTAGTCAGGGTTTAGGGTCCGCCGTTTTGGGTTTATTCCGTTTACAGGTTCCAGTAAGGGATCTGCAGGGGTGCTACCCAGAGAACACAATACCCCTTAATTAAGGAATATGCCTTAAATTATAGAGGCCTTAATATTATGATTTAAGGTATATTCCTTAATTAAAGGGTATTGGGATCTCTGGGTACAGGGTTAGGGTCTGGGGTCATCCGGTTTGGGGCTCCCCGGGGGTTCCAGTCCCTAAAAGGGTACTAAAGGGGTTTGGGTTTAGGGTTTAGTGTTTAGGGGGTTTAGGGTTTAGGGTTTAGGGTCACTGGAAACCCTAGACCAAGCGGATTTAGGATTGGGTTTGGCGTTAAGGTCGAGGTTTGGGGGGTTCTTGGTACGGTTCAGGGATTTTGAAGGGTTCTCTGTTACTGGAGGTTTGCGGTGGCCAGTAGCGGATTTGGGCGGCTTTAGACTGTGACATGTTGCCTTTCAGGTTAAAGAACCTTAAACCCCAAACGCTAAACTCTAACCCTAAAGGTGAACTGGCCGGCCGATTCTCGAAAGTTGGGCCTTCGGTTCAACAGCCTTCCATGTAAGTCTTAAAAGGTTCCTTTAAGGGCTCCTAGCAGTGATCTATAGGGATTTTAGGGTTTTTTCAGGGGTTCTTAGAAGGGATCCAAAAGGATTTATATTAAACCTTGAGCTTCTCTGAACTCCGGTTGTGGGCACTGCCCCCAAGGAATGGATGGTACTATGCGAGTTATGAGAAGCGGAAAGCTCTTGTCAACAACTTCACCTATCTGGAGGAGGCGTCGTAGACATGATAGCAGTGTAGGGTTTGGGGCTTATGATTGCCATTGCAGCTGTGGCACATTCGGCTCCTTAAATTGTATGTGTGTTGGAATAGTGAGGTTGGCTTGTGACGTTGATACTTTTGATTAGCAAGACAGCAGACAGGGGCATGTTGTACGAACGAGCTAAGGAAGAACATCGGAACATATGTTCAGAAGGTGTAGGCAACTGGGCGGTCGGGGCTGTTTCTTGAATTGTGAGTGCGCCTATACTTATCTCTGGCTCTTCAGCAGCTGAACCCTAAACCTAAACCCTAAACTCTAAACCTCGATTGTTTCCGATTCAGGGTCTAGGGTCCAGAGGTCAAGGGTCGAGAGTTTCGGTATTGGGTTTTGGGTTTTAGGGTTTCAAGGGTTTGTTTGGGTTTCAGTGTTTAGTTGGGTGTTTGGGTTTGGGATGTTAGGGGTTATGGCTTTCGCTTTAAGGTTAGGGTTGGGGGTTTAGGGCCTCGGAACCCTTAGCCCCCAAAGCGCTAAACCCTATTCTAATTAAACTCGAAGCCCTTGGATCCCAAAAGCCCCGAAAGCCCCTTAGACCTTATGCTGTTAAACCCTTTAAACAGTAAGCCTAAAGCCCCTTAGCCTTATAGTCCCCCTTGTAGTAAACCTTATAGCAGCCCTTACAGATCCCTTTGAAGAAACCCTAAACCCTAATCCCTAAAACTCTAAACCCTAAAGATCCCTTTGAAGAAACCTAAACCCTAAACCCTAAAGATCCCTTTGAAGAAACGCGTAAAGGAAACCCTAAATCCCAGACCCTAAACCTTAAAGATCCCTTGAAGATACGCTTAAAGGAAACCAGGGTCTGACGCCGGCAGCCCCCTTTAGCCTGAAGCCGGAAAGCACCGCTTCAACTTGGGTTCAGGGTTCAGGGTATAGGCTTCCTTTAAGAGTTCCTTTAGGGCTTTTATATGGTTTTAGGGTTCCTTTAAGGGTTCCTTTAGGGCTTCTATATGGATGTAGGGTTCCTTTAAGGGGCTCAAGGCTTCGGGTTTCGTTTAGGGTCTTGGGCTGGGTTTAGGGTTTGGGGTTTGGGGTTTAGGGTTTAGGGTTTGGGGTTTATGGCTTAGTTTAGGGTTTTGGGCTTAAGGCAACATGCCCAACGTCATCCCGAGCCCAAACCAAATCCACAGATCAAAATCGCCCAAAAGCCTTATATAGTATGGTCTTTGGGCCCAAAAGCCTTAATGCATGAGTCCTTAGATCCCTAGGGTAAGTCCCTACAGCTCCGCAGTCCAAAAACCCAAGCCCTAAAACCCTAAACCCTAAGCCTCCGCAGCCCAGCGAGTGTCGCCGACAGGTCTCCGAGCCCTTCTGCCGAAGCCTCGAGGAGACCTGTTTCTGTAGGGTTTAGGGTTTAGGGTTTCCTTTCAGCTTTTCTTCAAGGGGATCTTTAAGGGCTGCTATAAGGTTTACTACAAGATGGACTATAAGGCTAAGGGGCTTTAGGCTTAATGTTTAAAGGGTTTCTGCAGGGGCCTTTAGAACGAGAATAGGGCTCCTGTTACATGGGCTTCTTTAAGAGGGCTCTATAAGAGTACCTAAGGGTTCTTCAAAACGGGCTCTATAAGAGTACCTAAGGGTTCTTCAAAAAGGCGTCTGTAGCCTACGCCCTAAACCCCAACGAAGCCCGAGACCGCTACTCCAAGGGGCATCCTACCTGTAGTTTCCATTGCGGTTCCTTTTTCCTACTTGGAGGGTCGGAGGACTTAGTAACTGGTTATTTTAAGGACTTATAAGTACCATAACCCCAATTAGGGTCCCTTTTAGGGTGCTTATAAGTCTACTTACTACCTACTTACTAAGTCCCCCGACCCTCCAAGTAGAGCCAATGATTATTGTATCTGAGTTCACATCTTTTCTTCATCCTTTCTATACTCTCAGAATTCGGAGGTGGTACAGGATGACAGTTATTCCACCGTTATCCACTTCTTTTATGACTGTATCACCTTCTAGTGCAGCAAATCTGATTTTTTGATCATTTATCTCCGGTATATCTGCATGTTTGGCATGGGCAACAATTCTAAACCTGAGATTCTTTTACCTGACATAGCAGACTATCCCATTATTTCCTTGGGCTTTCTTGAGTGCAACTTTCAGACAGTAATTAGCATTTCCAATCTTATCTGTTGCACTTCATTTAATTTTGCAGAACGGAGTTCCTCTTTCTAGTACACTTATTTGTCTTGGTTTTTTGGACATCCAGAGGTTTACATCTTAATAATTCCTGCATGTAGGATCATTTCCATTCCCATTCCTGGCATTTTGTAATTAATAATCTTTGGTAACCAGCCAAATATCCTTGCCATTTCATCTAGTTCTCTTCTTGCAATGCTGGCTTTTGGGCATCATATGTATACGAGAGCTCATTTTAAAGGAGTTTCAACCTGGATATCATCTGATTACCCTTACCAATTGTACAGAAACCTTTAGTTTGCTTTTTTGCTTTCGAGGAATTCCACCATAATTCGACCTTAAAATTACTTTTGCCGTCTTCTCACATTTGTTATGTGTGTTTACTGTCGGTGGTTCTACCGAATAAATTTCGGAAATGCTGCAATAGATCCAGGATTAGATGATACATGATACATACTAAGTTGTTCTTTCTGTAGGAACTATGATTTCGATCTTCCCTGGATGCAATCAATGTTAGGGATAAGAGGGCTTCACGGACGCCATGTTTCGAACCTTGCCGGTGTCCTAACTCAGGAAACATGTCCACGCTACATTTCGGGGTTCTATTAGAAACCCCAAACCCTGTACCGCACAATCCCAAGAAGCCGAAAACCCTAAATCGCAAATCAAGAATATTAGGATCCCTTATTGTCTAAGTTTTCCAGGAGAGCGTCCCTAACTACCATCGTATCAGCGTGGACGATGCGACAGACGCGCTTCAGATTGAACCAACACTGGGGACGGGGGGAGGATGAAGGATTTACTATAGGGGCCTAAATGAATACCTATACTATTTTGGGGGTTCCTTATTGTAATTTTAGTATAATGGGCCCGAAAACCCTATTTTAATTATTGAGGCCCCTGCAGTAGGGTGTAGGGGATTGGCGCTTGGTGTTTGGGCAATGTCGTCATGCTCAGCACCACTAACACCATCATCCATACCGTTGGTCATGAAGTCTCGTGGTTGGCATTTGACTGTGGTCATGATGATGTTGGTGTAAATTTCATTATATATGAGTTGGCTGTCGACGTGAACGCACAAGGTGACGTTTCGTGTTGGTTGCTGTGGTTGTGTCGGTTCTTCGGTTCCAAAATTAGGCATAAGATCTCTTATCAGTCGTACGGCTGTTCTGATGATTATTGCGATGTTGACTGTGTTGTTCCTGCCGATCGTGTCATATCACTTTACGATGATCAACACTGCTATAAGTGGTGTTTCTGGAGCAAGCTCAAGATTTTGTACCAGTACCATGGCCAATGCTGTTGGTAACTGTCAATACGTTCAATACAAACACAGACAATAGGTGGTCGCGGTGATAATGATGTGTGCCGGTGTTGACAGCAATGATCGTGACGTGGGTGATGACGGGTAGAAGCAGCTGCGACGATGACGAAAGCCATGGTCATGATGGTGGCTATCACGATTGCAGTGGTGGTGATCGCCATGACTGCGGTAGTTATGCTGATGATTGTGATTTTTTACGAGATGAGAACGATGATGATGCGGATTCAGATGGTGGTGACTATATACTGGATACTGGCGATGACAGACCTGCTGATAGAGATGCTGATAATGATGTTGACGGTTGATAATGATAATGATGTTGATGATGATGATACTAAATGTGACAATGATGATGATAATGATGAAGATGATGACAGTGACGATGACAGTGTCGGTGAAGATGTTGATCACGATGATGGCGGTGGTGGTGGTGGTGGTGGTGTTGCTGGTGACGTGGGGAGAACCGGTGATGGTAGTGGCGATCATGACCGTGTTGCTGCAGGTGTCGTTACCGATAAAGTTGATAATGAGGATGACGATGAAAGACTTATCGTTTGTGGTTCTCAACATGATGCTGATGGCAGTAACGACGAGGATTTTCTTGTTGTTGGTGGTGATGATGGACCAATCATGAGTGGTGACAACGTGGAGATTACTTTTCAGGGCCTGACACCATCCAACAGTGTCTTCGATTAGGGTATGAGCTGTCGATGTTTTGTGCCGGGCGCGTGTGTGTTTGGGTTTCGGGTGCTTTGGGGCCGGAGTTCGGCCCTTGGAGAGTAGGATTTCGGGGCGTTGGGGTTTAGGGTTTCGGGTTAGGGTGTACCTTAACCCCCAGGAACCTACTGTTTTTAGGACTTATACATCGGATCATACATTAAGGATCCCTAGAACGGTAGGTTTTGTTAGGGTCCAGGCAGAGATTGTGTATTATTGCTGCGCACGACGCCTTCCCGACAAGACAAGCCTCCAGAGCCAAAGTCCTTTCGCTGCCCACGAGAAATTTGGGGTTAGGGTTTAGGATGGTTTAGGGTTTAGGGTTTAGGATGGTTTTGGGTTTAGGGTTAAGGTTTTGGGGTTTAGAGGATTTAAGGTTAAGGCTTCTGGGGGTGGAGGGGTTTGGGGTTTGGGGTTTAGGGTTTACGGCCCGAACACTAGGGCCAAACCGACCCCAGGCCTTAAACTTAAACGCCATACCCTAATTTGGGGCCCTATACTACTAAGGGTACTTTATAGGAACCCCCATTAAGGGATCTGCTTTTTGGATCCTCCCGGGGGTCTGGGTAATTAGGCAAAATTGAGCCAAGAGGTTCGCTCTACGCTGGTACAGCGTTGCTATGCTTTGTTGAAAAAGCTGTACACGCGGATTGCGAAGGTAACAAGGGGTTTAGGGTTTAGGGTTTAGGGCATCACTATCCTTCCTGGGTTGATAGGGTTTTCGTGGTTCACGGGGACTTGTGATGTATGGTTCCGCCGCGAAATTTAACAGGGTTGAGGAATCCTTTCAAGGTGCTATGCGCCAAACCCTAAGCCCTCAACCCTCCCCTAAACCTAAACCCTAAGCCTACTCAGAGCCTCCAAAACCCCTTAATTAAGGAATATACCTTAAATTATAGTAGGATCCCTTATAAGATTTAAGGTACATTCCTTAATTAAGGGGTTTTGGAGGCTCTGGGTAACCCCACAAACACCTAAACTTGAAACCTGAACCCAAAACCCTCAGCCCTGAACCCCAAGCCTTAAGCCCCAAACCCTAAACCCTCCAAGCCCCAAACCGCTCGTGGACGCGTCCAGAGCTCCGAGCTTCCAGCTACGGGACTCGAATCTGTGACCCGTGACCTGAGCCTACATACCCTATAACATAACTTGCTATATAATGTATCACAAGAGTATAGTAGAATATCAAAGCGTGAATCCCAAACGCACACACTCAACGTGAAAACAGCCACCATCCTCCGCGATAAGGAGACGAGCTATGACATGAAAGCGCTCGAGGCAATGTGGGCCGCGCCAGATGCAGACGCTTGCGCCGAGAAACGGTAAACCCGAGACCCTAAGCCGTGGACCTTAAACCCTGAACCCCAAACCCTAAATTCCAGGGGGGTTTTGCTTCGGGGGGTTTGTGGTTTGGGTGTAGGGTTTACTGGGCAGTGTTGTTTTTGGTGGGGGGGGGAAGGGGGGAGGGGTTGGTGGGTTTCAGGATTTCTTTGTCAGCCCCATGTTGAGTTTCGGGTTGAAAGTTCATGGTTTCGGGTGTAGGGCTGGAGTCATTGAGCTACGTAAGTGCCCTGGCTCTTGACAGAAGTTTCTGAGCGTGTACCCAAAACCCTGAACCCTAAACCTTAAACCCCTAAACCCTAAACCCCTAAACCCTAAACTCCTAAACCCCTAAACCCCCGAACCCCTAAACTCCTAAACCCCTAAACCCCCGAACCCCTAAACCCCTAAACTCCTAAACTCCTAAACCCCTAAACCCCTGAACCCCTGAACCCCTAAACCCCTAAGCGAGGATCTCAAGCCCTCCAAAGGCTCCAAAACACCCTTAATTAAGGAAGATACCTTAAATTATCATAGGATCCCTACTATATGGTTTAAGGTATGTTCCTTAGTTAAGGAAGAGACCTTAAATTATATAATAGGATCCCTAATATGGCTTAAGGTATAATTATTCCTTACTTCCCTCATAGTACCCTTATAGATCCCTTTAAGGAGCCCTGTAAGCAGCCCTTAAAGGGTATATTCCTTAATTAAGGGGTTTTGGAGTCTCCTACACGCTAAACCCTACAAAGGAACCCTTATAGGAGCCTTTAAAGGAACCCTTATAGACCCCTTTAAAGGAACCCTTATAGACCCCTTTAAAGGAACCCGAGGAGTCTCTGGGCTCGGGGGGCCTTTAGGGATCGGGTTGATGCCAGCGGAACATGGATAAGCCTTCAGAGGTTTCGTTTAGGGTTTAGGGGTTTAACGTTTAGGGTTTAGGGGTTAGGGTTTAGGGGTTTAGCGTTTAGGGTTTAGGGTTTTAGCGTTTAGGGTTTAGGATTTAGGGTTTACGGGTGGCGAACCAAAACTCCAAGGGGAGCGGGTGATGATGAACCGGCGAAACCTCAACATGAGGTCCCCAGAGCCTCCAAAACCCCTTAAGTAAGGAATGTACCTTAAATCTTTTAAGGGATCCTATTCTGATTTAAGGTATATTCCTTAATTAAGGGGTTTTGGAGGCTCTGAGTCTTCGGACATGAAAGCACCAAAAGGGTTGCCAACGTCCCTAAGCCCTAACAGTAGTAACGGATGATGGGTGGGAGTGGGTGATGGCAAATCCCAAAGCCACAACTCAAGGCAACGAGCCTAAATAATTGCCGATACTATTTTTTGGAGCTCCTTATTACAATTATGGTATACAATGCCTGGAAAACACTGTTCTAATTATTAATGTATCTACATTGCATCTTGGGGTTCGGGATTTCGGCTCCTGTACCTGTATCTGGGTACTCAGGCAGTTTCTTCGACTCGGCCTTCGGGGAAAATGGTAACGTAAACACCAGCTGGATACATTTTGTGATATCAATCCTGCATTACCCTAAGGACCCTAACGTAGGGGAATTATGGTATATTCCTTATTATGGGTAGTGCAGGATTTATATCCTCAACCGTAACACCGCACTCCTTAAATCAGGATTATACGAATGGATCCCCAGGCTGGAAGGGTTTAGGGTTTAGGGTTGAGTTTGCAGTGGTCCAGATTACCTTTGTTATCATTCCGGGCTTACTGTGAAACCTTAGTTCTTGCAGCCCCTGCCCCACACCACCGCTGAGGTGGCACAGATCAACCAAACTGTCGTTGAAGGAATGAAGCTTCATGCCGCCTTCAAATGCCGCTTGGTGTTTATAGGGCCCCAAGAAAGCACATAAGCAAAAAATAAGGATACGGATATGGCATATGGATATCCCATAAAAGCCCCCTTATAATGAAGCCCAATAAGGTAGGGATATCCCTAAACCCTAAACCCTAAACCCTAAACCCTAAAATGCTTATGCTTATGTGCTTTTGGGGGTCCCTAGTCTAGGCCCTTTGGCTTTGGGGTTTTGGGGCTTCGGCCTCAGGATTTTTGGGTTAGGGTCTGTGCAGCTTCAGAGTTTATCATAAGGACCCTTAGGGGGTTTAGGGTTTAGNGGGGGGTAGGGGGCCTTAATGCCCATAATAAGGAGCTAATAAGGCCTAATTAAGGAAGTATAGTCCCCTGCCCCGCTAAGGATCCCTATGAGTTTAGCGTCCGACACTAAGCCCACTTTGGGCTTTTCCCTCGTTCTTTGCTTTGGGATTCAGCCTCCAGTTGAGGCTTGAGGTCGAGAAATGCTGAAGCCTGTTAAATTTGAACCTTGACCTACCAAAACCTTCTTGCAGGTCCCTATAACTTCTACGCAAAGGCTTGTAAGAGGAACCTACTACCCAAAAAGTTAGGGTATGGTAGTCTACCCAGAGAGCCCAATACCCCTTAATTAAGGAATATACCTTATATTATATAGGGCTTCATATTATGATTTAAGCTATATTCCTTAATTAAGAGGTATTGGGCTCTCTGGGTAGGGTATGGTAGCCTAAGGCATAACTAGGTATAACACAAAGCTAGGAGAGAGTTCAAACCTGCAAGGCTCTTGGTACAGGTTTTGGGCTTTAGACTTTCGGGCTTCAGACTTTCGGGTTGAGGGTTTAGGGGTTTAGGGGTTTAGGGTTTAGGGGTTTAGGCGTTTAGGGCTTAGGGTTTAGGGTTTAGGGGTTTAGGGGTTTAGGGCTTAGGGTTTAGGGTTTAGGGTTTTAGGTTTAGGGTTTAGGGTTGAGGGTTTAGGGTTTAGAATAACGTGGACCCCTGATGGATGAACCCTCTTCTTCAGCAAGGATTGCATACGCCCACCTAACACCTTCATGTTTCAGGACATACTGTTGATGGTCAAAATCCTGCATTATAAGGAATATACCATAATTCCCATAGTTTAGGGTCTTTAAGGTAATGCAGGATTTTGACCATCAACCGTATGTAAGGACATCAGTAATTATGGAGAACGCTAGGGTTCAGAGGTAAGATTGTAGCGGTCAAGGTAGCATAGAGTTATCAATATTCTGGGGGGTTATGAATCAGAGGTCCGCATTAACCCAAAACTAGGAACATTTCAAATCGCAATGCTCCTAGTATAGGGGTCCGAAGAGATAGCAGCATTATTCCGCTTGTAGCACCCCTAGACTTACAGCGTGTCAGGACCCAACAGCCTATTCTGTTCCTACTAGGCCTCGGTATTCAACACACCGCACCCTTAAACCCTATGTGTTAAATGTGCTAAAATTCTAAACCCTAAGCCCTAAATTCGAAACCCCAAACTAGGAGGTCGCCAGTTCGGAATCTGCAGCCAGACATCCAAAAGGAATTCTGAGGGCTTAGGTTTTGGGGCTTACGGGTTTAGGGTATAGGGTCAGCGTTAGCGCAGTGAGCTCGTCAGAAGAGGTTTTCGCAAAATGAGGTGTTGAGCCTTCCCGAAAAGGGCTTTTGGCAAATTGAGGGGTTCTGGGGTGCATTGTGGGTGTTTCTCTAAAGCAGGCTCCATCATCAAAGTGCCTCCAAACCCTTAACGAAGGAATCCAGAAAAGAGCATCCTGATTTAGGAAAACACTCCGTGTCTTAGCTTCAGGCCGATAGCTTTGCTCCAATATGCGCCAGCCAGATCTTCATTCTCACATCCCCTACCCAGAGACTCCAATGTCTCTTAATTAAGGAATAGTCCTTAAATCATATTAAGGATCCTGACATAATTTAAGGTGTATTCCTTAATTAAGGGGTATTGAAGTCTCTGGGTATGACAGGATCCACTTATGTTGAGAAATCCCAATGAACCTTAAACTCATGTCAAGGCATCCCCGTGACCCTAAACCCGCAGCCCTAAACCCTGAACCCTTAGCCTAAGCTCTCGTAGTGCCCTTGTCGTCCCCTTCCAGTACCCTTTAGGAACCTACAAACACGTGCAGCTGCTTTAGGTATCATGGCCGGTGGCAAGGGCGCCCTCTGCGATATTGCCAACTGTGCCCGCAGGGGCTGCAACTGATCTTCAAGTACTTAGAGGCCTAGGGGACTTAGTAAGTAGGTTATAAGTAGAGTTATAGGTACCCTAAATGGAGTTACCCCAATTATAGCCCTACTTATGACCGACGGGCCTCCAAGTATTACGAAGGCCACCGTAATCGTTATTACAGGGGTTAGGGTTTAGAGTTGAGGGTTTTGTGCAGGGGTTATGATAAGTGCGATTCTTATCCGTGTCCTCCTCCCTCTCATTATCCTTATCGACATCATGATCCCTATCAGCATCATGATCCTCATCCTTCTCCTTGTCATGATCCCGGTCATTATCCCTATCATTCTACCACTCCTGCGCAGTAGATCTTGTCCGGAGTGTAGCTTCCTCACGCCAGGATTCGGGTTGAAGGGTTTTTTTTTCCATTCAGGGGCTTTGGCTTAGATTCTTGGGAGTTTAGATTTGTTGTTTGTTGAGACTTTCCTTTGTCTGTAGCTGAGCCTTTGGGGGGCTGTTTTGCCCCAAGAGGACAATCACACTATTTCTCCACATGGTCCACACTTTCGTCCCCTCGGGATGCTTTGACACGAAACACAACCCCCTAGACACTCCACGTTGAGACTCCAAAACCCCTTAAATTACGGAATATACCTTAAATCACATTAGGGCTCCTATTGTAGTTTGAGCCTTATATCCTATTGTAATTTAAGGTATATTCCTTAATTAAGGGGTTTTGGAGCCTCTGGGCAGCTAGAGCGCTTTGGACGCTCAACTCGAAACCTGCTGCCCTAAACCCTAAAGCCTGGATGCCCTGAGACGAGGGTCGCACCCTGAGGGTGGCCTTACTTGGTGGGTCGGGGGACTTAGTAACTGCTTATTTTAGGGACTTATAAGTACCACAACCCCAATTAGGGTCCCTTTTAGGGTACTTATGAGTCTACATACTGCCTACTTACTAAGTCCCCCGACCCTCCAAGTATGAACCCGTCCAGGAACCTGCTCAGGCCCTCAACCCTAAACCCCGGACACTGAACCCTAACTCCTAGGCCCTAAACCCCAAACCCCTACACCCGAAACCTTGAAAGTGCACTCCCAGGCTTATCAAGGAACCCTTATGATCCCTTCATTCCCCCTTAACCCTTAAACCCTAAGCCCCAAACCCTTAAACCCCAAACCCCAAACCCCTAAACCCTAAACCCCAAACCCCTAAACCCTGAACCCCAAACCCCTAAACCCTAAACCCCAAACCCCTAAACCCTAAACCCCAAACCCCTAAACCCTGAACCCCAAACCCCTAAACCCTAAAGACCCTAAAGCCCTTAATCCCAGGCTTACTTGGAAACAACGAGCTGGGCTACACAGCGCGTGGCCTCTCGGCTCTGTTTGGGTATCCGATTGCTCGGCTTGCGGTTTTCGTTTTGATTCCTTTAAGGCTTCCTTCAAAGGTTCCTACAAGGGTTCCTACAAGGGTGCCTATAAGGGTTCCTTTGAGGGTTCCTTTGAGGGTTCGTTTAAAGGCTTTAGGGTTTTCGGGTCCGTTCCTTTTAGGCTTTAGGGTTTGCCGTCCCAAAAGGGTTCCTTCAAGGGTTTGGGGTTTACTGTAGCGATTTTCGCATTGGTTCCTTTCAGGGTTGGCTTCGTTTAAGGGTTCCTACAAGGGCTCCTATACTCCTGCAAGGGTTCCTATGTTCCTTTAGGGTACTCTGTAAGGGTACCCGCAGAGCTTTGGGTTTGGGGTTAAAGGTGCACCATGGGCGGCTAAGGCTTTGCCTCCCAGAGAGCCCAATACCCCTTAATTAAGGAATATACCTTAAATAATAAGGGGATTCATATTATGATTTAAGCCATATTCCTTATAGAACCCTTATAGATCCCTTTAAGGAACCCTTTATGATTTAAGCCATATTCCTTAATTAAGGGGTATTGGGCTCTCTGGGCTGCTAAGCTTGGGGTTTCGCGAGTTTGGGTTGAGGGCACAGGGTGGCTTGCGTTGCACGGCTTTTAGGCTTGAGTTGGGAGTTTCCGAAAATTAGAGGTACCTTATTTGGGGGTCCTTGTAATAAGGATCCTACGATTTAGGGTACTATATTAGGGTCCCCTATTTTCGGAAACTCCCAGTTGTGTGCCATGCTCCCATGGAAACACGGCCAAACATGCAGCCTCACGGGCTTTTGGGACAAGGGTTGAGGATGTTGGCCCGAGGTCAAAGCTAATTTTGAGCTACTTGTCTCAGCAGAGGTGGGTGTATATATAAAGCATACATGCGTACATACATACGTACATACATACGTACATACATGCGTACATATGTGGCGAAATTCGGCGGTCCGTCGCATCAGTAGGGCAATACACCCTCGTACATCTGAGATGTTTTGGGGAACCCTGGGCACAAAATGCAGATGTGCTGCTACTCAGGAGAATGCCCAGACGTGTAGACGCGGGGCCCGCGGTGACACCACACCTGTAGCATGGTGAGATGATACTAGAGTCGCCCGTTGTCAGCACGAGGTTCGAGAATCTGGGGGATCGTAGAAAAGACCAGGGAGGGTATGAAGCGAGAGCGATGTTCCTACAGTCCTACAGTATATTCTGTGTGGCCATGTAGTAGTTCAAGTAGTTACTCTGTGCCAGAGCACCTGCTTCAAACCCGCCGTGATCCCTGGGAAGACTAGATGTCCTCCTCGGCGCGTTTCATTGCGCCATGATGGGAAAGGCACCTGCGAGCTCAAATGCGGTTCTCTGATTTCTGGCATTCTGAACCCTGAGCGCCAAGCTTGTGGGGTTCCTTTTGGGATTCCTTGTTCGGTTCCTCTAAAGGCAAATATGAGGTAGAGCAGGAGGCCTTCTTTTAGGGCTTCGGGGCTTTAGGGTTTCAGGCTTCTTGGATTTTGTGCAGCGTAATTAAGGAATACTGATGGTATGAAGGCCCCTATAGTTTTAGGTATGTTCCTTAATTAAGGCGCATTCCTTGATTGAGGTGTATTGCGCTCTCTGGGGAAGTCTCCGAGCTTGCGGTTTCGCATCGACCATCGAATCTGCCGCCACATCGACATCCATGCAGCCATAAGCATCAGACGCTTAGGGAACCCAAGGATGCCCTGGCCGAACATACGGGCCTTAATAACTTTTCTATACCACTGTGGGGCTTCCTTCTTATAACTCTAGTATAGTACCCCCCCAAAACCCTATTCCAATCTTTAAGCTCCTTGTATTACAGTGCCCTTGTTGATCCCTTCTAGTCGCCCCTGTAGACCCCTTTGAAAAGGAACCCTATTCTAACTATCAAGGCCCCTATGGTGAATCAGGGAGCCCCCTAGGCCCCAAGAGTTGAACCCTAAACCCGAAACTCTAGACCCTTACGCCTAGGTTGTGGTTTTAGGGTTTAGGGTTTCGGGACCTTGAACCCTAAACCCGCAAACCCCTAAACCCCTAAACCCCTGAACCCCTAAACCCCTAAACCCCTAAACCCCTAAACCCCTAAACCCTAGACTCCAGGCTTCAGCCCTAAAGCGAACCGCCCCAACACGTGAGCATGGACCCACAATCTGATGGAGCAAAGAGCCGAAGTCTCAGCCTTTGCCTCTGGTCAAGAGTCAACCTTTTGGGTTTATATGGGTGGCGGTTTAGGGTTTAGGGTTTAGGGGTTTAGGGTTTAGGGTTTAGGGGTTGAGGGTTTAGGGTTTAGGGTCAAAATTATGGTCCCTTTCTGGGTCCCTAATATAGTACGGCACTTAATATTTAGGGTAGCCAAAAAAGGACCATGATTTTGACAACCATCCATATGTTCGATTCCTACCATACTTCTTGAGCAGTTTTTGGGCTAGGAGTCTCAGCCCCTAAGGGCTAATCTGTGGGTTCTGAAGGGTTCAAGGTGGCAGGGCGTTTGGGGGTTTACTCTTGCAGGGTCGGGGGACTTAGTAAGTACGTAGTAAGTAGACTCATAAGTACCCTAAAAGGGACCCTCATTGGGGTTTTTGGGGGTTTACTCTTTCAGGGTCGGGGGACTTAGTAAGTACGTAGTAAGTAGACTTATAAGTACCCTAAAAGGGAATGAGGGGTTAGGAAACTGATAAGCCTATAAAAGATATCTAGTTACTAAGTCCCCCGACCCTCCAGGCTCTGGATGTCCAACCTCAGCCTTCCTGAATCTGGTTTGCAAATCTTGGACCCTAAACCCCAAACTCCCAGAACACCCCCATTAACCCTAAACCCTAAACCCCAAACTCCCTAAACCCTAAACCCGAAACCTACTATACCCTAAAGCAAACGCTTCTGATCCCCATCTGCCTGTAGCCCTTGACTCTCAACGGTGCCTGGCCCTGAATCCCCTGATTTAGCTGATGAGGGCTATGGGGGACATAAAGCTTCTTCAACGGCTTCACAAGGGTTGATGGTGTAGGTTTTACTTGGAGGGTCATGAGGACGTAGTAAGTGAAGTTTGAAATCAGGTAACTACAATTATAGAGTATACATGCTGATAGCCTCAATTAAGGCGTTTATGACCTCACTTTCTAAGTCACATGATCCCCGAAGGAGGGTTTAGGTTGACCAGAAACTTTTTAGCCTAAACCTTAATTCCTAAACCCTAAACCCCAAACCCTAAACCTTAAACCCTAAACCTTAAACCCTAAACCCTAAACCTTAAGCCCTAAACCCTAAACCCAGAAACTCTAAAGCCAGAGCCGGAAGGGCCTGAGCCTAAAGTCCCGAAGCAGTCAACCCAACATCCTGCAGCTCTGCTTGAAGCAGTACTTGGTTTAGGGTTTTCAGGGTTCTATAAGGTTTCGGGTTTAGGGATTGGGGGTTTAGGGTTTCGGGTGTACTTGGCGGCTCATGGGTAGTTATAAGTGGGGTTCTAAGTAGGGCAAGTATACTTATAACTCATATTAGTCGACTTATAAGCCCACTTATAACTACCCATGAACCTCCAAGTAAGCCCTAAACATTAAACCCCGAAGCCAAAACCATCTCAGAAGTTAAAGCGCAAATAGCTTGCCTTCAAGCAAGGGACACTGTTTTTGTAAATATACTTTCGCGAAACCCCAAGCCCCAAACCCTTAAAACAAAAATCGGTCGAGGAGGTAGAAGCTCTGAAAAAAGGTCCAAAACCGAGCCCTAAAACCTCTAAACCTCAAACCCCTAAGTACTCCAAAGAACCTACGCCCTCTTGATTTAGAATTAAACCTTTAAGCCTTTGACCCTAAATCGCAAACTCTAAACCCTACATCCTAAACTCTAAACCCTAAACCTTTATCACAAGAAGGCCTGCTCGCTGGGAGCTTCGTCCGTGCTGCCGGCCATTGCTGCGGCGGCACGGCGCCGTGCCACTGGCGAGGTGCGATCACTCGGGCTTGGTTTAAGGTTTAGGGGTTTACGGGTTTAGGGTTTAGGGTTTAGGGCTTTGGGTTCTCAGGTTTCAGGGGTTTAGGGTTCAGGGGTTTAGGGGTTTAGGGTTAAGGGTTTAGGGGTTAGGGATACTATAAGGGATCTATAATAGGCTTCTATAGTAGGGGCCTTGATTCTTAGAATAGGGTCTTGGGGCCTGCTATGCTTGCAAAAAGGAACCCCCAAAATAGTATTGGTAATTGTTTAGGCTCCTAAATTAAGTTTTAGGGGTTTAGGGTTCAGGGTTCAGGGTTTAGCGGCTAAGCTTCAACCCCCAACAGGCCTTGATTTTTACCGGTTCTTGTTTAGATTTTCTTCTTGGTCCCTTTTAAACGTAACTTCTGAAAGGGTTGAACCCTAAACCCTAAACCAGCCCTCTGGATGTTCTGCAGACGGAAAAAGGCCCCTAAAAAAAAAAACCGAGGCTGGTTTAGGGTTGCAGGGAGGATTGGGGCCAGGGGTTTACGTAGCGCTGCCCGGCTCGAGGGGCTCCAGGGTTTAGGGATTTAGGGGTTTAGGGGTTTAGGGGTTTAGGGGTTTAGGGGTTGAGGGTTTAGGGTTTAGGGTTTAGGGTTTAGGGATTTAGGGGTTTAGGGGTTTAGGGGTTTAGGGGTTTAGGGGTTTAGGGTTAGGATTTCGAGGTTTAGGATTTAGGGTTCAGGGGATTTATTGCGACCATACTTCCCACAGTTTATGTTCAAAGGTGCTATTGAAGCCTACCCCCTTGAAAGCGAAAATACTTCCAACAGTTTATGTTTAAATGCTTCCGAGGCTTCTATTTATGTGGTTTAGGCTTAAGCCTTCGGGGTTCACAGGCGTTGTAGGCGTAGGGCTCAGGGCTTTAACTGCTAGGTTTAGGCTTTCGGGTATCAGCTTTCAGGTCTCGTCGTTTCTAACGTTGTTGCTGGATTTCTTGATGACGACGATGATGATGGTGGTGATGATCATTATCAAACCCTGAAGGCTCCCCAGAGAGCCCAATACCTTTTAATAAAGGAATATAGCTTAAATATAATATAAGGTATATTCCTTACTTAAGGGGTATTGGGCTCTCTGGGTCAACACTAAACCTTAGGGGTACTTAGAAATATTTTTTGATCTTTGGTTCCTTTAATCCTTAAGATTCAGCTAAACTTATTTTTTTGCTCGGGGTTTAAGTTCAGTATAGAAACCTCAGTACTCATCCCAGTGCCCTGAACCCAGATCTCGATGTGATGAGTGCTTTCCCGTACCGAGGGCTTCGTGGTTCAGGGAATGTTTTGCCGAAAGGTTATTCCACTTGAGGGTTTAGGGTTGAGGATTCCGCTCTTGCTGTCGTGCTTCGTGTCGTGCTGTTGTAGGGTAACTACAATCATAACCCATATTAGGGGACTTAAAACCCTACTCATAACACCCATGAACCTTCAAGTACGCCTAAGCCCTAAACCCTAAACCCTAAACTACGGAATTCCATGAACCTTCAAGTATAGGTCTTGAAAAACCCTACCCCCCTTATAGAATCCCTATAGATCCCTTTAAAGTGACCCTTAAAGGAACCCTCCACCCTGAAAAGCAAAACCCCCAAACTCCAGAACCCCCAAGCCAGAGGCCCTGAGATGGCTTGATGCTCAGTCGTCAGGTTCAGGCTTTAAGGTTGGATAGGGTAGGGGGTTTAGGGTTTAGGGTTTAGGGGTTTAGGGTTTAGGGGTTTAGGGGTTTAGGGGTTTAGGGGTTAGGGTTTAGGGTTTAGGGTTTAGGGTTCAGGGGTTTAGGGTTTAGGGATTAGGGGTTTAGGTATTACAGTTATAGTATGATATGCCCCAAAACCCTATTTATTAAAGCCCTATAATACGGCCCCCAATCATTTTAGGTTTCCTGGACCGGACCCGTGAAGCGTTCGATGCAAGGTTTAGGGATTTCAGGTTTTGCGGCGCAGGTTCTAGGGTGATAGGTTTTTGTGGTTGATGGGTTTGGTATTTGTGGGATTTTTTAGTACATTAAGGGCTTAGGATGTTAAGGGTTTGGGGTTTTGGGGTTTGGGTTTCGAGAGTTTGGGGTTGTGGGGTTTAGGGTTTGAGCTCTGTGGGCTTCCGGAGTCGGGGCATTGGTCCGGGTTCTCGTTTATTTTGAAGTGATTTTTCTTCTTTCGGGTCGTCTTGCTCTAGGGCTTTAGTCTAAGCCATTTACAGGTGGGTAGTTATTAGGTGGGTAGTTTCCCATAAGCCTCCCATACCACTCCTATAAGGTAAAGGGGGTCTTATGGGAGTACTATGGAAGAAGAGCTACCCACCTGTAAGGGGCTTCTATTTAGGGCTCAATCTGGGTTTTGGTGTTTTGGTTTGAAGGGTTCGAGGGTTCGATTCGGGTTTACTTTGGGGTTTTGGAGCTTTGGGGCTTAAATTTGGCTTTGAGGTTGGAGGGTTCCAAGAGTTTTACAGTTTCGTTTGTGGTTTCGGTTTCGTTTTTTTTTTTTTCACCGGGTTGCTTCCGATATATACTTACAGTATATTCGACTCGAAACGCTATTGCAAGTTCTTAAGGGCCCAAAACCCGTAAACCCTAGTAGCTTTCTTTTAAAACAGGAACCCTTTTAACAGGAACCCTGTTCTAAACCCTAAACCCTAAACCCCCTGCTCTAATTACTTAGGCCACTCCAGTACGGCCATGGCGTGTATGGTCTAGGCCCGAGGTTGAGACTCCTTGGGACTGGTGGGGTTTAGAGTTTAGGGTTTAGGGTTTAGGGTTTAGGGAATTTAAGGGTTTAGGGCTTAGGGTTAAGGGTTTAGGGAAGTTAAGGGTTTAGGGTTTAGGGTTTAGGGAAGTTAAGGGTTTAGGGTTTAGGGATTACAAGGCTTGCAAGGTTCAGGACCGGAGGTGATCCCTCAACCCTCAACCCTCAACCCTAACCCCTAACCCCTAAACCCTAAACTCCTAAACTCCTAAACTCCTAAACTCCTAAACTCCTAAACTCCTAAACTCCTAACCCCTAAACCCTAAACCCTAAACTCCTAAACTCCTAAACCCTAAACCCCTAAACTCCTAAACCCTAAACTCTTAATCCCGTTTCAAAGTTAGGGCTCAGGGTTTAGGGTGAGCCTATTATGGGGGCCTTAATTCTGGAGGCTCCTTATGATAAGAATAGTATAATGGGCACCAAATCCCATTCTAATTATTAAGGTCCCTACTATAGAACCCTATTATAGATCCCTTATAGAACCCTTTTTAAAGATCCCTCTAAAGGGCCCCAAAACCCTATTCTAAGTATTAAGGCCCCCCTACTATAGAACCCTACTATAGATCCCTTTTAGAGCCCTTTTCGTCCCATGACCCTAAACCCTAAACCCTACTATAGATCCCTTTTAGAGCCCTTTTCGTCCCACGACCCTAAACCCTAAACCTTAAACCCTAAACCTAAATCCTACTATAGATCCCTTTTAGAGCCCTTTTCGTCCCACGATCTCCAACACCCTAAGTTGGATCCACGGAGGCTCCACTACCCCTTCATTAAGGAATATATACCCTTTAAGGGCTCCTTACAGACTGGGCTCCTTAAAGGGATCTATAAGGGTACTACGAGGGAATTAAGGAATATACTTTGAATCATATTGGGCTTCCTATTATAGTTTAAGGTATATTCCTTGATTAAGTTTTGGAGCCTTTGGGTCTCAAGACGGCCTTCACCTTGCCGCTGTCAGACAGCCCAGGCTGTGCCGAACTGGGGCGCAATTTCAGGTGGAGAGATGGACCTATGCCGAGGCATTCTTTTTGGGTTTGGGGTTTGGGTTTAGGGGCTTTCTTGGAGGGGTTACTTGGAGGGTCGGGGGACTTAGTAAGTAGGTAGTGAGTAGACTTATAAGTATCCTAAACGGGACCCTAATTGGGGTTATGGTACTTATAAGTCCTTAAAATAACCAGTTACTAAGTCCCCCGACCCTCCAAGTAGGGGTTTTATTGGGTTGTTAGGGACCTCAAAAAGCCCCTTTGCAACTTCTACAAGAATGCTACGAAGTTCGGGTTTGGGCTGTAGGGTTTGGGTGTCCTGTGTTCAATATAGGGGTCGGAAAAGTTGTTAACAGATGTTAACATGTTAAAAGTATCCTCTTACAGTCCTTATACAGGTATACTCACATGCTACAAGGCTCCTAAAACCTATTCTAACATTCCAGATCCTCATATCTATCCTGAACCCCAACCTTGACAGCTTGAAGCCCGAAGCCCTGACCCCCGGTTCTGGTGGGTCTGTCTCGGGCTCTCTGGGTTGTTTGAGGGTGTCGGGACACCGGGGGCGGCACGAAGACGGTTCCCTGCCTTCTGGCGGGCAAGTGCATCCTGGATCGCTTCTCTCCACCTTGGGTGAACTTCTTTCCTCTCGAATAGGCTTTCTTAGATTCCACCCCCCTTCTCGCGCCGAGATCGGGGGTCTGGATTTAAGACTCCGTTTGGCTGCAGGTCCGCTTCTTTCCACCCTCTCGTCCCGAATAGTATAGGCCTTCTAAGAAGCTTTCTCATGTTCCAGACCTCCTTTCTCACGGCGAGATCGGGGTTCCGGACTACCGTCTCTGTCAGATACCCTACGTAGAGCTCCACTTTTAGCTACCCATGAACCTCCAAGTACACCCGAAACCCTAAACCACTAATCCCTAACCCTAACCCTTATAGAACCCTGAAAGGAACCCTACTAAACCCTAAGCCAAGTACTGCCAGGTTTGGGAACCATATAGATCCCTTATAGATCCCTTGAAGGAACCCTATCTCTATATATATATATATATAGATAGATCCAAAAAGGAACCTTATAAAACCCTACTTATCTCCGGCTTACCAATTACTTATACTATTTTGGAAGTTCCTTGTTATATTTATAGTATATTGGGCGCCAAACCCTATCCTAATTATTAAGGCCCCTATACGAAAGTACCCTGATAGATCCCTTATAGTAGCCCTACTCAACCCTAAACCAAGTACCGCCAGGTTTGGCAGTGCAGCATCGATGCAGCCGGAGCTCTGCGTGCCCACGGTGTCACCAGCAGTCGGGGGCTCATGGGGGTGACTTTTTTGGGTTTTGGGTTTAAGGTTTTAAGGGTTCAGGGCTTAAGGGCTTAAGGGTTTAGGGTTTAGAGGTTTAGGGTTTAGGGTGCCAGAGACTCAGAAAGCTCTCAATTAAGGAATAGGCTTTACATTATAGTGGAAGCCTTCATATGACTTAAGGTATATTCCTTAATTGAGGGGTTTTGGAGTCTCTGGGTTGTATGCCAAAAATCCTACTGTAAGACTTAAGGCGTCTATGCGGGTAGTTGTCAGAAGTAGCGTTCCTTTTAAATCCTCCAAATGGCACCCTTATCAAAAGGATCCTTAAAAGGGACCTTAATTTGCCCATGTTAGGGGCTTTCTTGGAAAGAACAGGCCGATTGCGTAACGCATCTTTCTAGGGTTGAGAGGCCTCAGGCTTCAGGGTTTGGGTTTACTTGGAGGTCATGGGTAACTATAAGTGGGGTTGTAAGTTCCCTAATATGCGCTACAAGTATAGTTACCCTACTTGTAACCCCACGTATAAGTACCCATGAACCTCCAAGTAGGCCCTAAACCCTATACCCTTATAGAATCCCTATAGATCCCTGTAAAGGGACCCTTAAAGGAACCCTCATAGAATCCCTAAAAGGACTGGGGCAAACGGCACAGAAACATCTCCTCTTCAGGCCAAGCTTGCTGTAAACCATCGTAAACCTGAAACGTTTAGGGTTTAGGGTTTAGGGTTTAGGGAAATGCGAAGCCGTTGTATATCCCTGCAAACTTCGCAAGAATCGTTTAAGCCCGTACAGGAAGCATTTCCCCCAGAAAAACAGATGATACACACACACACACACACTACGGCCTAAACCTAAACAAATCCGAAGGATATCCGGACCCCCGACCCCAGACCCTTAAGGGTACTATAGGCTTCTATACTAGGCTTCCCTTTAAGGGCTCCTTAAAGGGTGGCTTCCTTAAAGGGTTAGCCCAAAAACTGCTCCTTTAAAAAAGGGGCCCTCGTGGGCGTGGCCGTCGACGAGGGCCCCGCCTTGCCGCTCCTGGAACTGGCGGTCCCCGGGCCGCAGTGGGTCTTCGGGGGCCTTCATGAAGGAATATACCTAGGCTTCCTTTAAGGGTTCCTATAAGAGATCTATAGGGTTTAGGGGTTCCTTTAAAGGGTTCCTATAAGAGATCTATAGGGGTTCCTTTAAGGGTTCCTAGAAGAGATCTATAGGGGTTCCTTTAAGGGTTCCTATCAGAGATCTATAGGGTTTAGGGTTCGGGGGCCCTGCTTGGGGCTTCGGGCTGAGGGGTTCTTAAGGGGATTATAAGGGTTCCTTTAGAGGGTTCTATAAGGGTAGTATAGGGGTTTAGGGGTGTGGGGGTTTAGCGGTTCAGGGGTTTATGGGTTTTGGGTGTTTAGTGGTTTAGGGCATCGTGGTTTAGGGTTTATGGGTTGAGGGTTTAGGGGTTTGGGGGTTTGGGGTCTAAGGGTTGAGTGATTCAGGGATTTTTTGGTTTGAGGGTTTAGGGGTTTACGGGTTTAGGGTTCAAGGGTTTTGGGTTTCGGGTTTAAGGGTTTAGGGCTTGCAGCGTATTAAGGGTTTAGGGTTTAAAGGTTGAGGCCCCAATGTCTTTTGCACGTGAATGGTGTTGTAATGGTGACGAGGAACCCAGCTTAAATTTAGGAGCATACTAAACGCTCAAAACAAAGCCCTCTATAACTTGATGATGGAGTTTCCTGTAAACTGCATGGAACCCTAAATCCTGAAACTTGCATCCTCAACCGTTGCCTTAAACCCTGAAGCCTAAGCCCGTGCCTTCAACCCTGAACCCTAAACAGGAGTGTTCCTTGTCTCACAGGCTCACGGGTACACTACGTAGGGTTTACAGTAGGGTTTAGAGTTCAGGAGGTAGGGCTTCGGGTGGAGTGTGCAGGGTTGAGGGTGTAGACGTCAAGTTTTAGGTTCGGGTGCGGATGTTCGGTTGAGAAGCCTTAGCATCTCAGAATGGGAAGCAAGGCGACCAAAAAGGGGCTTCCACATAAACCTAAGCCCTAAACCCTAAGCCCTAAGTTCTAAGCTCTAAATCCTAAGCCCTGAAGCCTAAGTCCCAAACCCTAAGCCCTGAACTCCAAGCTCAAAACCCCGATAAACTTAGTGACGGGGGAACTTTAAACTTTTTGGCCTTATATATTAGCTCTATCTTAGAAAGTTTGAACTTTTTTGGGGCCCGGTTGTTGAAGAAGAGAGCAAAATATACAGCCGCAAGTCCAAAGAGCCTCGCACCCCGAGCTGGAGATGAGGTTCTGCTGGCCAATGGCCAGATCGTTCCCCTGGACGTTTGCGAGCCCGCCAGCTCAGCCGAATACCTAACCCAGAGACTCCAAAACCCCTGAATTCAGGAATCCTTAACTATAATAGGAACCCTAATACGATTTAAGGTAGATGCTTTCATTAAGGGGTTTTGGAGCTTGGGATCAGGGTGAAGAGCGAAACTTTTTGAGGGTTTAGGGTCCCCTTGGGTAAGGTTTAGGGATGTTTAGGGTCAGTGTAATAGGGTTATGGCTTAGGGTTTAGGAGTTGGGTTCAGGTGTTAATGTCCAGTAGCAGGTAAACAAACCCAAAATCCGAAACCCCAACCCTGAACCCAAAGGGTTTGGGATGGGCGAGGAGACGGCCCAAACCCCAGAAAGTGCAGACTTCCATGATTTGGGGTGCTTAGCAAGCCGGGGGCATAAGCAACGTAAATTGTTTCGCTAAAGTGTGACAGCAGTGCTAGATGAAGTCAGATACCCATGAGCAGTTATGGCTGCACCCTAGGCCCTGAACACAAAAAACTTGAACCCTAAACCCCGAAACCCTAAACCTTAGACTGTAAACCCTAATCTAAAAAGCCTAAGCCAATGTTTAGATGCTTGGGACGTTAACACAGTGGATTTCAGAGAGTTGCGGGAAAAGCGTTCTTCTCCGGAATCCAAAGTTTAGCATAGAAGGTTTTTTTCTTTGTTTTTGTCAGACTCTTTTCTATAGCGGGCCTGAAGTAATTCGTAATGCTATGCATTGGGGTCTCAGTAACATAGTTCTGCAGTATTAATATAAGGACAAAGCTCTGCTGAAACTACTAAGGCGCCTATACACCATCATACGGTTGATGGACAAAATCCTGCATGACCCTAAGGGCCCTCAACTATGGGAATTATGGTATATTCCTTATAATGGGTAATGCAGGATTTTGTCCATCAGCCGTAGTAACCCTTGTTGTAGCCGTTACCATAGCACCTTGCTTGGAGGGTCTTTAGGGGACTTAGTAACTGGTTATTTTAAGGACTTATAAGTACCATAACCCCAATTAGGGTCCCTTTTAGGGTACTTATAAGTCTACTTACTACCTACTTACNTGGAGGGTCTTTAGGGGACTTAGTAACTGGTTATTTTAAGGACTTATAAGTACCATAACCCCAATTAGGGTCCCTTTTAGGGTACTTATAAGTCTACTTACTACCTACTTACTAAGTCCCCCAACCCTCCAAGTGAAGCACCCTTACAGACTGTCTAAGTCTTAAGGCCCCTATCTTGCCCACAGATCAGCTCGAAATTTTGTTGCATGAAGCCTTCTTTCATGTGTCTGGGGCTCAATCTAGGGGCCTTACTAATTACCAATGCTGTTCCTTGGGGTTCCTAAATCATAATATACCCCAAAACCCGATTCGAACAATTAAGGCTCCTAGATTAAACCAGTAGGCCAGGGGTATAAGCTTCCTTCCCCCGTGAATCAGCAGCAGCAACAGCACTGGCAGCAAGCAGTTCCCACTAACCGACGGCAGCGACGATGCAGACCCAGGACTTGGACTGGACGCGGAGGATTTTGAACTTGAGGGACTCTTCTCCTCCTCCTGCTGTCACTCATTCCTCCACCAGAGTGGAGCTTTCAGCTTTCTTCAGGTAACCGGGGCCCGTCTCCGATCCCCCTTGTCATCGCCAAGGCCTTCATGGACTGAAGCCATGGAGACGCTGAACCCGCAACAGCTGGTCTTTTTAGGGAGCCTGCTGGAAGAGGGGTTGAAGGCCGGCGAGCTTCCATTCCCTTGCTTAGAAGCGACCAGCGCCCCATGCGTGGTCCAGATGTTGCCCTTTGGATGCTGCCGACGAAGTTTGCCAGAATCTTCCGGCATGTGCATGTGGAGTCCTGTTACAAGTGCAGGTGTTATGTTCGCAGCATTCCGTCTCAAATTTCATGCTCTTGAGTCAGCTGAGCCGGTGGGGGTTTCGTCTGTAGAGTTTAGGTTTTGTGTCCTACGTCCAGAAAAAAGGGTGAAGGAATCCACCCTAATGTACAGAGTATAGAGACCAGTCTAGTTATTCACGTCTCTTAAGGCCGAACAAATGTTAAACCCTCAACCCGAAACCCCACAAGCCCAAAAACCTAAATCTTGAATTAACCCAAGCCCCGGAATCCTAAACCTTAAACCGTAATCCCTACTCCCCCCAGCTGAAAGCACCCTACTCCTCGGCTCAAAGTTCGGAACGTCAATCCTCCATATCTTAACATCGCACGAGCCGAAGCCCCAAGAGCCCCAAATCCATCAAAATCCCCAAGCCCCAAAGCCCAAAAAACTCTTCACCAAACTCCAAATCCCCTCAAGCAATGCTGATACTCTTAACATTAAGCCACACCCTAATCCCTGCTTCGCATGTAAACATCCTTGACACTTTCTCTGAGCCACTGCTACATGTAGTTGCCTGTATTGATCGTGAGGAACCCAGAGGAATAGTATTGGGATTTACCCAAACCCTAAACCCTAAACCCTAAGCCCCAATGATATTAAGGAGCCCTGAGGAGAAGTATTGGCATGTTTCAGGCTGCACCTTGAACCACAAAAACCCTGTAGGGCCGAAAGCCAAAGACCTGCACCCAACCCCGCCAAGTTCAAGGGTTTAGGGTTTAGGGTTTAGGGTATGGAGTTTAGAGTTTACCTGGACCCCAAGAGTACGTGGAAGAATAGCCTTCTATGGGCGTCGGGCGACTATTTGACCTAATTTTGGGGCTTTGGGTAGCTGCAATCGCACCCTCACCCTAAACCTTACATCCTAAACCCTGAGCTGATGTGGTCTGTATTGTACACTCTCTTACGCCCAGCGGAAACACCGCTTCTCGGATCCTAGCGAGACGAAAAAGGGACGTTTAAAAAAAAATCCTAAACCCTACACGCCGGAAGCCTTAAGAAGCCCGAAAGCCCCGGTTGTTCCAAGTCCGCCGGGGCGCTTGGCAGTGCTTCTGCGCGATAGCCAGGGGACCTGGTCCAGGGGGCGGGGCTCTTAGTTTAGGTTTAGGGTTTAGGGTTTGGGATTTAGGGTTTAGGTGTTGGGGGATTTAGGGTTTAGGTTTTGGGGGATTTAGGGTTGAGGGTTTGGGGGATTTAAGGGTTGAGGGTTTGGGGGATTTAGGGTTGAGGTTTTGGGGGATTTAGGGTTGAGGGCTTTAGGGTTTAGGGTTTAGGGGATTTGGAGGCCCAAGGGACTTCGTAAGTCGGTAGGAAGTAAGTAAGGCTAAACTTGGGGTAACTCCAATTACGATTTTTATATTTCTACTTATAGCCTACTTACTAAGTCCCCTGGGGCTCTTAGTATAGGGGCCTTAGCCACAAGAACAGGGTTCCCATAAGGGGGTATTTATTCAAGGCTTCATTATAAGGGTTGCTTTTTCATGGGTGCTAGAAGGGGGTCTTGGTATAGGGGCCTTAATTATTAGAATACGGTTTAGGGTTTAGGGTTACAGAGGCATTAATCATAAGAATGGGGTTCCTCTTCAAAGGATTCAACACTAAGGTTTTGGGTACAGTATAATACACCTAAAGCAAGAAGGAACCCAAAGGAATACTGTTGACAGTTACGTCGGCTTCTATAGTAGGTTTCGTTTAGGGCTCTTGGGTTTAGGGTTTAGGGTCTGTTTTCTTTTAAAGTTCTTCTGGCATATTTTTGCTATGATTTTGATTTTGCACTTCAGTGGCATATCTTTGGTATGGTTTATGTTGCTCAGTCAACAAGGTTGTTGTAATGCTTGTACTGGGGGTTCATGAGGGTCTCACCAGGTGTTATAGGGTTTTTGTCTAGGGTCAGGGTTGCTTAAGGTTTGTTGAGTTTCGGGTTTCGTACCCTAAACCCCAAACCTTAAACCCTAAACTACTCAAGTTAAAAAAACTACTAAAGTAAACCCTAAGCCCTAAAACTCGAGCTACTAAACCCCAAACTACTAAACCCTCAACTACTAAACCCTAAACTGTTCAAACCCCAAACCCAAAACCCTGAACTGGTAAACCCCAAATCCCAAAAGCCCTAGGCTTCTAAGGCGTCCTGGCCCCGAAGGCCTACTTGGAGGGTCGGGGGACTTAGTAAGTAGGTAGTAAGTAGACTTATAAGTACCCTAAAAAGGACCCCTAATTGGGGTTATGGTACTTATAAGTCCCTAAAATAACCAGTTACTAAGTCCCCTAAAGACCCTCCAAGTAGGCTTCTAAGGCGTCCTGGCCCCGAAGGCCTAGCTCCTACGAGAGAAGCCCGAAAACATACTCAGACGATGAGGGTTTCTCACTGTAGCTCCGCCATAACATGCCCCCCCCCCCCCTCTCCACCCCGGTTTAGGGTTTTGGGTTCAGGGTTTAGGGTTTAAGGTTTAGGGGTTTAGGGGTTTAGGGGGTTTAGNCCTCTCCACCCCGGTTTAGGGTTTTGGGTTCAGGGTTTAGGGTTTAAGGTTTAGGGGTTTAGGGGTTTAGGGGGTTTAGGGGGTTTAGGGGTTTAGGGGTTTAGGGTTTAAGGTTCAGGGTTTAGGGTTTAAGGTTTACGCATTAGGGTGTCCAAGTGTGATCGAGGATTCTTTCGGTTCGTGTACGGCAAGGGCTTGGATTTGAGGGCAACGAAGAACAAGCAACCTCGTGTCACTCGACAATGCTATGGGTATGTGAGGCCTTTACAGTACCTACATTATAGACTGCCACCCCCGTATAATTACCCTTCAAACGATCCCCGAAGGAAGGAATTTAAGATTTAGGGATGTAGGATTTATTAGGATTTAGGATTTAGGGATTGGGGCTTAGGGTAGGGTTTAGGGATTAGGCTAACCAAGGAAGCACCGAAATCCCAAGGCGAGCCGGTCCTCGCCGTCGCCAAGGCTCTGCGAATCTTTTCTGGGCTTCTGGCTTTCGTTAATCCCCTAAACCCTAAACCCCTAAACCCCTAAACCCCCTAAACCCTGAACCCCTAAACCCTGAACCCCAAAACCCTAAACCCTAAACCTCTAAACCCCAAACCCTAAACCATACTAGCCACGGGCCTAACTTTAGATTAAATGACCACGCCAGGCCCTTAGTCCCAACTTTAGGCTCCTATGCTCTAGACCCTGATCCCCTTACAAGAAGAAAGGGTTCCTCTAAGGGTCCCTTTAAAGGGATCTATAGGATCTATAGGGATTCTATAAGGTATAGGGTTTAGGGCCTACTTGGAGTTTCATGGGTAGTTATACGTGGGGCTTAGAAGTAGGGTATCCATACTTCTAACCCATATTAGGGGACTCATAAGCCCCCTAAACCCTAAACCCTCTTATAACTACCCGTGAACCTCCAAGTAAGCCTTATAAGCCCTGGAGACCTCCCTTTTTAAGGAATTATATACAGAAACCCTAAGCCCTAAACCCATATTAGGGGACTCATAAGCCCCCTAAACCCTAAACCCTCTTATAAAGGAATTATATACAGAAACCCTAAGCCCTAAGCTTCTAAACCGGAAACCCCCAGCAAATCCTGGGCCTGAGCTGAAGTTGCAAGAGGGGAGACATGTAGTAGACGATGGGGTTTAGGGTTTAGGGTTTAGGGTGTTTTCCCAAGGAGCCCAATACCCTTTGATTGGGGGATATACCTTGACTTATACGGGCCTTAGCATTTTTGTTTACGGCATGCCCCTTCATTGAGGGGAATATGGCGAGTGGGATCCCACTTCTGGGATGGCCACTCGTGGCACGGTTTCGGGCCTCGATCGCTGACATCTCTACCCAAATCTCAGTGCATGGAGTCGTTGCTCCCATTGCTAAGGCCAGGAGAAGGAGCAGGCCGCGGACACGTGGCCAACGCGGGAATCGAATGCTTCGCGACTTCTTAATGCCTTAATTTTCGCGCCCTGGCGACAGGCGCCATGAACTTGGCACGGTCTTCGGTGGCCAACATGTCAGAAGCTTTGCTCTTGCAGGCCAGGAGGAGCAGCGAGAGCAGCTCGCATTGCTACAGACACCAAAAGCGGCCGGAGGAGTCCATGGCCGCAGATGGGCTCTCTGGCCACACCGTGCACCCAAAACCCTAAACCCTTAACCCAAAAGCCTGAACCCAAAGCCCTAAAGAAACTTGAAGGTTCCCTGGTAGTTAGGTACTGTCCCGAATGCTAACTTCAAAGCTGCTATCCTAAGCCCAAGCACCTAGTAACATGAGGTCCTTTGCACCCTGAGGGTATGGAATTCGTAGGGGTTCACGGGTTCGCCATTTCTTTCAACACTGAGCCATCCGACCCGCACTTTTGTTGACGTTCCCAGAGACTCCAAAAACCTGTTAAGGTATATGTACTCATGAGTTGAGGGAGTTTCTGGCGACACCTTCCCAGCCGCTCGGCAGCTCAAGAGATCACGGCCGCTTCACTAATTATATCGCAAAGCCTTAACTCTAGACCCTGCGCCCTAAACCCCAAGCTAGCTGTCTGATCTATCTGTCCATCTGTGTATCTACCTATTTGGCATGAACCCCCCAAGCCCTAACCCCAAACCCGTTCTGCCCTAAGCCGCTAAACCCCTAAACCCCTAAACCCCTAAACTCCTAAACTCTTAGACCCTAAAACCCTTAACCCTAAAGCCCTAGCATGGGACGTCCGATGACATCTTGCGTCAACCCCTAAACCGTTAAAGCCCCAAACCCTTCAGCCCTCGTCATAGTATCCGTGTAGTATCGGAACCAACCCTTAAAGGCTCCCAGAAACCCCTTAAAGGACCCCTTAAAGGATCCCTTAAAGGGTTCCTTTAAGGTTTCTTTAAAGGACCCCTTAAAGGATCCCTTAAAGGGTTCCTTTAAGGTTTCTTTAAAGGACCCCTTAAAGGACCCCTTAAAGGATCCCTTAAAGGGTTCCTTTAAGGTTTCTTTAAAGGACCCCTTAAAGGACCCCTTACAGGACCCCTTGAAGGGTTCCTTTAAGGTTTCTTTAAAGGACCCCTTATATTAAAGGACCCCTTTCAGGACCCCTTGAAGGGTTCCTTTAAGGTCCCTTGAAGGACCCCTTAGAGGATCCTTGAAGGGTTCTTCTAAAGATTCTTTAAGGGTCCTTTAAAGGAACCCTTAAGGCCTTAAGGCTTCCCTTAGGGATCCTTTAAGGGTTGTTTTAAAGATACTTTAAGGATCCTTTAAAGGATCCCTGAAGGGTTCCCTTCAGGATCCTCTAGGGATCCTCTAAAGGACCCTTTAAAGGATCCCTTACGAGTTCCTCTAAGGATCCTTGAAAGGATCCCTTACGAGTTCCTCTAAGGATCCTTGAAAGGACCCCTTCAAAGGAAGCAGCCCTGGGCAGGACGACGCCGGGCTCAAAGCCCTGGCTCAAGCATCGGCCTGGGCCCCACCGACTCGGAGATTTCTGTCTTTTCTTTTTTTTTTCTTTTCTTATTTTTTCTTTCTTTTCCTTTTTTTTTTTTTTCATTTTTTTTCTTTTTCTAATCTTGCTTTTGGTTTGGAGTTTGAGGGTTTTAGGGTTTTAGGGGTTTAGGGGTGTAGGGGTTTTAGGGTTTCAGGGTTTTGGGGGTTTTAAGGGCTTGAGGGTTTGGAGTTTTGAGGGTTTTCGGGTTTAGCGGTTCAGGGTTTTAGGGGTTGAGGAGTTTAAAGTTCAGGGGTTTAGCGGCTTAGGGTTTTAGGGGTCTAGGGTTTTAGGGTTTTAGGGTTTAGGAGTTAACCCCGAGCCTTAAATTTGGTGATTAATGCAGGAGGTGGTCGTGTCCGTAGCCAGCAAGTGAAACGTTTTCTAACAGGGGCATGGAGGGAGAATGGCTGACCCTCCTTCCTTAAGGGAAGCTTCAAAGGAACCCCTTCAAGGGAGCCCTGAGGGTCATGCTGTTGGGATCCCTGCTATCACCGGTACGACGAAGGCAGGGTGATATGGGAATTTCCGAAAATAGGGGACCCTAATATAGTACCCTAAATAGTAGGATCCTTATGCTAAGGACCCCAAAATGAGGTACCCCTATATTCGGGAACTCCCGTTTACTAATCAGGGGGTGGATCAGGACACCAAGATCCTACATGAGGGTTTAGGTGACGGTTCCTGCCAACAGAACAGGGCTGGGTTTACAGGTGATGGCATGCAGGACGGAAGGCAAGCTCGTTCCGACCAAACCGGAGACCTGCTGTAAACAGGACTATCGCCTCGCCCCACCACCCCCACCCCCAGCACGCCCCAGCATTCCACGACCCTCACCACCCAACAAACTGCTAACTCCTAAGCCCTAAACCCAAAACCCACACTCCCCAAAGCCCAAAACCCCCAAAATCTTGAACCCTAAACACAAACTCCCCAAAGCCCGAAACCCTAGACCCTAAACCCTTCCAAAGCCCTAAACCCTAAACCCCTAAGCCCCTAAACCCAAAACCCGCAGTCCTCAAAGCCCCAGTTTGTCTGGACTCTTCAACCAGTCTTCAGGCCGAAGCCTTCGCCGAGACCGGTGCGGGGGCCTCAACCCGGAAACCTGGGCTTCAATCCGGCTTGACCCTAGGGCTAGGGCTTAGGGTTTGGGGTTTGGGAGTGTGGGTTTAGGGAGTCTAGGGTTTAGGGCTTTGGGTTTGGGAAGTGTGGGTGTAGGGTCTAGGGTTTAGGGCTTTGGGGAGTTTGTGTTTGGGGTTTCGGGTTCAGGGTCTGGGCCTGAACCTTGCATCAGCCGGGGGTTTGGGATTTAGGTGCTACCCCAAAATAGCCCAAAAGCCATATAGAGTATGGTCTTTGGGCCCAAAAACCTTAAAATATGAGTCCTTAGAGCCTTAGGGTTAGAGTTTAGAGTTCGAGGTTTCGGGAAAGGTGAAACGAAACTCCAAATCCAAAATAGTAAACCTGAACCCCAGCCCCGGCCCTGTAGTACCCGATCCCGAGCAGGAGGATGCTTCCTGGCAGGACCCGACCCCACCGCACAACCCTAAACCCCTAAACCCCTAAACCCCTAAACCCCTAAACCCTAAACCCTAAACCTCCTAAAGCCGATGGAAAACCTCTGCAACAGGAGGAATTCCCAGACTTGACTTGTAAATCTTGACGCTTCCTTAACACTGCAAGCCCCAGTACAGTAGAAGCCCAAAAGTTGGAAACCCAATAGCCTCAATCCTTAAGAGTAATGTATAGGTAATCCCAGCACTATTTGGCCTTAATCCGGTTTCCAGCTTTATGGGGCTTACCATAAACTTTCTAAGCCCCCCTAAGCCCTCTGAACCCCGTCAACCCTCTAAAGGCTAACGCCCCCTCAAAAAACTTCAACCCGAAATCCTAAATCCGGATGGTGCCCTTATACCCTTATAGTTATACCCTTATAGCTTCTTTAAAGGGATCCGTTATAGTAGAGGGTTTAGGGTTTAGGGTTTAGGGAAAGTTGGAACGCCACTATAAGGTAAAGTACTGTATAGTGGACCCTAGCACCAATCCTCCTAAACCCATATTCCAACTTTCTGGGGTTCACTGAAAAGGGGCCCTTAGCCGAAAACCTTAAACCCTAAACCCTAAACCCTAAACCCCAAAACCCTAAACCCTAAACCCTAAACCCTAAACCCCTAAACCCCTAAACCCTAAACCCTTAAACCCTAAACCCTAAACCCTCTAAAACATAATGAATTTAAACCCTATGGGATTTTTCGAATGGGACCCCCCCGTTCTCAAGCCGATTTTCGAATGGACCCCCCCGTTCTCAAGCCGATTTTCGAATGGACCCCCCCGTTCTCAAGCCGATTTTCGAATGGACCCNCCCCCCCGTTCTCGAGCCGATTTTCGAACAGACCCCCCCAATGTTATGGCATGTTTTCGTATGGCCCCCCCGTTCTCGAGCCGATTTTCGAACAGACCCCCCCAATGTTATGGCATGTTTTCGAATGGGGGGACCAATGCTATGGCACGTTTTCGAATGGGGCACCAATGTTATGGCATGTTTTCGAATGGCCGAGCCTGGGGGGACCAATGTTATGGCATGTTTTCGAATGGCCGGTGGCCGGACCAATGTTATGGCCTGTTTTCGAATGGCCTGTGGCTGGGCTTTAGGGTTCTTTAGGGTTTAGGGCCTAGGGTTTGGGCTTTAGGGTTTAGGGGCCTAGGGGGGACCAATGTTATGGCCTGNTTTAGGGCCTAGGGTTTGGGCTTTAGGGTTTAGGGGCCTAGGGGGGACCAATGTTATGGCCTGTTTTCGAATGGCGGGTGGCCGCACCAATGTTATGGCCTGTTTTCGAATGGCTTGGGCTTTAGGGTTTAGGGGCCTAGGGTTTGGGCTTTAGGGTTTAGGGGCCTAGGGTTTAGGCCCTAGGGTTTGGGCTTTAAGGTTTAGGCTCTAGGGTTTGGGCTTTAGGGTTTAGGGCCTAAGGTTTGGGCTTTAATGTTTAGGGCCTAGGGTTTGGGCTTTAGGGTTTAGGGGCCTAGGGTTTGGGCTTTAGGGTTTAGGGGCCTAGGGTTTTGGGCTTTAGGGTTTAGGGCCTAGGGTTTGGACTTGAAGGTTTAGGCCCTAGGGTTTGGGCTTCAGAGTTTGAGCCATGGGGTTTAAGCTTTAAGGTTTAAGGCCTAAGGTTTGGGTGTTGAACTGAGCTGAAGGTATTATAAAACTTTTTATTTCTTAATGTTTTGGGATTCTCTGGGTGGGTGGGAATAATTCTACGCTCAATATAGCGAACTTGACTAGATACTGCTCGACCAGAGCTGCTGAACCCTAAACCCTAAACCCTAAACCCCTAGACCCTAAACCCTGCACCCTAAACCCTAAACCCCTAAACCCCTAAACCCTAAACCCCAAACCCCTCCCCCAACCCCTAAACCCCTAAACCCTAAACCCTAACCCCTAAACCCTAAACCCTTAACCCCTAAACCCCTAAACCCTAAACCCCTAAACCCCTAAACCCTAAACCCTGAAGCCCAAATCCCCCGAGGCGGGACCTGCCCTGATGCTCGCTTCAGCCTTGGGCCTCGACAGGAAGCCGGCAAAGGAGGCCGGAGCGAGTGGGCACCCTATTTGGCTTCTTTGACACCAAAAAACACCCTATCTGGCTCGGATAGGCTCGTTTTGGCTAATAATGCCTTTCTGGCACCTTTTGTTGGAGTATTGCGTTAGTTTTGATACTATGAGTTCTAAAAGTTTCAGCAAGTGATCATGGAGTATTGGGGATAATAGAAACGATGATATCAGCAAAATCAGAAGAGCAAGGCTGATATGGCTATTATTGCTATTGTTGTTAGTATCATCAGTCTTCTTCTTCTCATTGACTTTTCCTATCTTTTATGATTATGGTCGTTGTAAGTAAGGCTCTTGTCAACAAACGTTTTCTGGCTGAGGGTTGTGGGATTTTGCAGTTCCAGGCCCTAAACCCTGAACTTTAAACCCCTAAACCCTAGGGTTTAGGGCTTAGGGTTTTAGGGTTTAGGGTTTAGGCAGCCTGCTTCAAGGATCGCAGGGCTTCGTAACTAGGGTGGTAACTGTAGTTATACATATTCTTGCACCAATGAAGGCACTTATAGCCGTGCTTACTAGGCCAAATGATCCCCACGTGAGGGTTTCCGAAAATAAGGGCCTAATATGGGAGTTTCCGAAAATTAGGGCACCGTATTTTGGGGTCCTTATAATAAGGACCCTACTATTTAGGGTACTTATTAGGGTCCCCTATAATCGGAAATTCCCATATAGTAGCCTAAATAGTAGGATCCTAATTATCAGGACCACCAAAATAAGGTACCCCTAATTGTCGGAAACTCTAAACTCTTCTAGAGCCCTTTCAAGGAACCCTTACAGTACCCTTATGGTACCCCTTTAAAGGAACCCTTAGGTACCCTTAATTGTCGGAAACTCCCAAGTAGATATGAGACTGAGGGAGTTCGGGGCATAGAGTTTAGGATTTAGGGTTTAGGGTTTAGGGGTTTAGGGGTTTAGGGTTTAGGGGTTTAGGGTTTAGGGTTTAGGGGTTTAGGGGTTAGGGTTTAGGGTTGAGGGTTTAGGGTTTAAGGGGGTAGGCTATGGTCGCAGGATCCCAGGGTTGAGTGTTAAGGCTGTTGGCTTTAGTGCATAGGGTTTAGGGTTTGAGAGGTTTGGCTTAGGGTTTAGAGATTTAGGGTTTAGGAATTGAGAGGTTTGGATTAGGGTTTAGGGTCTAAGGTCTGGGGTTTAGGGTTTGAGAGCTTTGGGATAGGGTTCAGAGGTTTAGAGTCTAGGGTTTAGGGTTTGAGAGGTTTGGGTTTTGGGCGGCCAGGTATTTCAACCTGGTAGAATCGGTTGGCAAGGGTTTTTCACCAACTATGTTTGGTGGCCTGTCTGCAAGGACTTCCTAGTAGCCTGTGCTCGAAACCCTAAACCAAACATTGATGCCTGATTCCCTGACACCCTTCGACCCTAAACTTCCTAAACCCCTAACCCCCAAACCCAAACCTCTAGGCCCTAAACCCGAAACCCTGGATACCTGATTCCCTGACACCCACACCTTAAAGCTTAGACACCAGAGTTGTCATCATGGGACTTAGTAGCCAGGGTTATTGTTAGGATAGCTATCATGATATCGCAATTACTTACAACCTCCATGAGGGTACTTATAACCACACTTCCTGACCTCTCTAAGCTGAGGGTGCTTGAGGGTTCAGGGCTCACGGCTCATACCATCCAAAACCCTGCTAAACCCGAAGCCTTAAACCCTAAACCTTCACCCCACGCGCTAAACCCTAAACCCTAAACCCTAAACTCCCTAAACCCTAAGCCCTCAACTCCCTATGCCCTAAACCCTAAACTCCCTAAGCCATAAACCCTAAGGCCCCTTGTGTGGGTTTTCATCCGTCAGCCGCGAGTAGCCGCTGCCCCTCCGAAGCTGCTGGCCCAAGAGTTTAGGGTTTCGGGTTTAGGGTTTTCAATTTGGGGTTTACGGTTTTTGGTTTAGGGTTTTGTAGGATTTACCTTAGGGTTCCTTCAATGCTTCCTAGAAGGGTTCCTATGTGGGGCTTAGGCCTAGGTTTTGGAGCTTAGGGGTTTGGTGTTTAGGATTTAGGGTTGAGAGCTTCCAGGCTTGAGCAATTGTGAACGAACTTGAGTTAGGATGTTGGATATGGGCAGCCGTTTGAAGACGGTATAGTATTACTTTGGTACGACCCCTGACTCTGAGAAAAAGGAGCTTAAAACAAGCAAAGAAGCCCTAAGCCCCAAACCTCAAGCCCTATTGTCGTGATTTAGCTGGAAGTGTTAACCCCGTACCCTGAACCAACCCAGAGAGCTCAATACCCTTTAATCAAGGAGCACACTTGAAATCCCGATACTACGGCCCCTATGATTTAAGGCATGTTACTCAATTAGGGGGTATCGGGAGTTTCCGTTGAAGACCTCCCATGTTGAAAGTTCTGTTTCTGGACATCGATGGTGTGCTCCATCCCGTCGCAGAGCACGGCGAACTGTTTCTACCTGTGCCCTGTCCTGCAGCGAAGTGGCCCAAACTCTTAGCCACAAAAGCCCTACTATAGGGGCCTAAATAATTACCAATATTCTTCCTTAGGGTTTCTTTATTGCTGTACCTTTATACTATAAACGGGCCCCAAACCCTATTCCAATTATTAAGGCCCCTACATTAAACTTTTTGACTTAGAGACCTCTTGCAGTACCTACTTGTCGTGTGGAGCGTTAGGACGGTGTGTCTTCCTCGTCCTTGCGGGGGGGTCGTCAGGGTTTAGGATTTACTCTCGACCCTACACCGCCCCAAGCCCTAAAGCCTAAACCCTAAACCACCCCAAACGGCTTGGGGTGCTAAACCCTAAACCCTAAACCGCCACAAAAGATCAGGGTCCATGGACCCTTAGAAGGCCTACTCCCTCAAATGCCTTCAAACCCTTAAACCCTGAACCCTGAACCCTGAAAACCCTAAACCCTAAACCCTAAACCCTAAACCCTAAATCCTGAACCCTGAAAACCCTAAACCCTAAACCCTAACTTTTTTTATAGGAAGCCCAGGACCGAATGTATCTGCTGAAGCAGCTCATCTCGCGCAGCCGTGCGGAGGCCTCCACTGGGACTTTTTCTTGGCGGGTTTTGTGTTAATGTAGGGGCTTAGGGTTTAGGGTTTAGGGTTTAGGGTAGGGGCTTAAAATTTTACCATATATTACGGCTGATGATCTAAATCCTGCATTACCCATAAGAAGGAATATACCATAATTCCCATAGTTTAGGTCCTTAAGGTAACGCAGGATTTGTATCATCAACAGTATTTGGGGGTTCCTCATTATAACTATAGTATGCTATACCCCAAAACCCTGTTCTAATTGTTGAGGCCCCTATAGTGGGGCTTCGAGGCTCTGGGGGTTTAGGATTTAGAGGTTTTGGATTGGGGGGAATATGGTATAGGGAAAAGCCAAGGGATCTATGGGGGTTTAGCGCTTAGAAGGATCATGGAACTTTGTAGCTCGGCTTCGAAATACGGACACTGTCCTTACAAGTACACTTATAACGCCACCTTAGGTACTTAGAACCTTACTTACGCAGTCCCGGAACCCCTGACGCCCTAAAGAACCCTTATAGAACCCGTAAGTTCAAGAAGCTCAAAACTCTAAACTCCAAGCCCTAACATCCAAGTCTCAAACTCTCAACCCTTTGCCCTAAACCCTACACCCTTAAACCCTAAATTCTCTAACTTCAAAGCACTGAAGCTCTGAGACAATGAAGGTTAAACACCCTCAACCGTAACACCTCCAACATACATGGACCTCCAGAATTGCTGTGTCATTCCGGAGGGTTCTGTATTCAACCTACAGTTTTGCCCAGTATTATGACTCCACCCGCCCAACCACGTTTTGTATTGTTACAGCCCCTGTATTGAGTGCACCAACCCTCAACCCCAAGCCCTAAGCCCTAAACCTGCACCTTAAACCCTAAACCGCCGCAATGAGTCGTAGCCTCCGCGGTGGGGCGACCCGTAGAAATCTTGGAGAATTACAATTTGCCGGACGGCGGAAGGGACCGGAGACGTCCAGGCGGTCTCAATGCAAGTCAGAAAGTCAGGCGGCCCCCTCGCAGTCAAGCACCCAGAGAGCCCAATACCCCTCAATTAAGGAATATACCTTAAACCATAATATTAAGGCCCCTATAACTTAAGGTATATTCCTTAATTAAGGGGTATTGGGCTCTCTGGGCAACAGCTGCAAGAAGTTCATCCTCCTGTGCATCTCTTGAACGGGCCGCCACTGCGGGCTCTGAACACATTCCTGTAGTTCTCCAGCGTCGCATAGCAGCTGCAGCGACTTAGCTGCGGCCCTTGAGGAGACTGAGAGTGACCGGTGGAGGTGGAACCGCTTCCTGCACCTGCGGCAGGGGAGTCGAAAAGCGGGCGGACACCAAAGGCCCGAGCGAACTGCAGGCCCTGGAAAGTGTCTGCTGTTTCTGGCTTCCTATCGCGACTGCCTTTTCAGACCCCGCCATGAGTGATGCCACGGACGACATCCTTAGCACGGACGGCGAGGTCGAGGAGTGCGAGTCCTGTCGAAGCCGGTGGTTGCAGTTGTAAGAAAGGTTAGTGGAACAGATAATGGAGGTTCTTTGTATGCATGTCGTGTTGACTTGCTATGGTTCATGTATTCCCTTTGTACATAGATGTATTATATGTGTAATTGTTAAATTATATACATTCAGATATACACGCTTACATGTACAGAATATATATATATATATATATATATATATATATATGGACACACATATACATGCACGCACCCACACACACACACACACCCGCGCACACGCACACACACACACACACAGACACACACACACACACACACACACGCACACGCACACGCA
>BGNK01001850.1:112534-123092 GCA_003297005.1 Symbiodinium sp. clade A Y106 | reverse complement strand
GACGATGCGTATCACAGCCACGCCGGAAAGTTGCAGCGGACGGCCTCGACCCGCTCTTGCTGCAGCTCCGAGAGAGGTGTCGGTGCTTCATCCTGAAACCACTCGTGTGTCAGAGGGCGTGAACCTTTAAGACTACTGCAAGTTATTGGCTCTGCTGAGGACAGATGGACGGACGGACAGACTGACCAAAGGACGGGGTAACTAAGCGACGGACCTTCCCAGGATAGGCAAGAAATAAATCGCAGCGAGAGGGGACCGAAATTCCATCAACCTTTGCTGCTAAAGTTCGAAGTCTACTCATTCCATCACTGCGCGAGTGGGCCTCCTTTTTGGGGCCCGGGCCTTCTTCCCAAGCCTCCTCCTTCCAAATTGGGCCTCCGGTGTAGGGTTTAGGGTTTAGGGTTTAGGATTTATAGAAATTGTTAAGGGTTTCGGTGCCAAGAAGTTTTCGGCGAATATTTGCGCAGAAACGCTTTCGCAGAAACGTTTTGCGAAAAGGTTTTGGGCAGGTTTCTCGTTTTGGAACCACATTTCGAATTTGGGCCTGCCTGGGGTCTGGGGCTGACTGGCTGCGGGCTGGGGGCTGTGGCCTGGGGAGAATATTTTCGCAGAATATTTGCGCAGAATATTTTCGGCGAAGCGTTTTCGCAGAAATGTTTTCAGCAGGTTTCTCGNTGGCCTGGGGAGAATATTTTCGCAGAATATTTGCGCAGAATATTTTCGGCGAAGCGTTTTCGCAGAAATGTTTTCAGCAGGTTTCTCGTTTTGGAACCACATCTTGAATTTGGGCCTGCTTGGGGGTTGGGGCTGACTGGCTGGGGGCTGGGGGCTGTGGCCTGGGGGCTGGGGTTAAGGGCTGAGGAAGTTTCTTATTTCATTAACGTCACCGACGTAGGGTCCAAGCTCTAAACCCTAAGCCCTTTTCAAGATGTCATTTTCTTTGAGGTTGCAGCGAAAAACATAGGAACAGAACGCTTGCTGTTTTTGACACCGGAAATGGTTTCTTGCAATGTCACGACTGATATCACAGGCGTCGACCGCATACCTTGAACCCTAGACTCTAAACCCTTTTCGATATGATTGCTCGAGTCGGAAGGACTTTGGTGGTTCCTGTTGACGGTGCTGTAGTAAGGTGCGGTATGATGAAAGCAGTGAGCTGCCGCAGCTTGGTTGGTCGTCATNGGGGGGGGAGGGCGGCCGCATAATTGGAGTGCAGAAGTCTCAATCTCGGTATGCGTGATTCGTACTCTCGCCGTTGCACGGAGAGGCACAAAGTCGCGTGAAACCGTATGTCCTCGTGTAGAAGTCGAGCACGGGTCTTCAGAACAAAGCTTTCACTCGGATGTTGAGAGAACAACATTTAGTAGTTGCTGTGAAGCCACATCGCTTCAGTCGCGAAGATAACTATCCACATTATGTGGTTTTAAATGCGACACTGCAGCTGCGTTTGTTGCGAGGACTAAAGGCCTGTTTCATGGATTTGGACTCGAGAAAAAGAACTGCCGTATCCTATGTGAGCGGAGCGCTCCGGCAGGTAAGTGTTACTTAATGCTGACGCGACCAGTACATCCGAGCTGTTGAAGTGTAAGCTCTAACTCTGAAATGTCATTGCCGACAAATCGGGTAGTTTGCACCATTTGGAGCTTCTGCCGGAGTTGTCGCTTGAGGCTCTGGGGGTCAATCCTTTGCGGGAGGTTCTTTGTCTGCGGGTGTCGGCTGCAGAGGCAGATAGAGCAAGTAAACGGCACACATCTGAATGTTCTGCCGCATCCTGACTTCGTGTCCGAGCTCCGTTTTTGCTCAAGCCGTGGGGCGGGGGTGGGCGGGGCGGTGCGGGTTGTCGGTGTGGGCGGGGCGCGGCCGGGACCCTGGAGTGCAGCCGTAGGACTGTTGGAGTTCAGGCAGTTCCGTGTGGGCGAGGCTTCGGGGTTTGGTTTGAGGGTTTCGCGTGTTTGGAATGTGGTGGAGGCTGAACCCTAGACACTACACCCCAAACTCTACTTAGGTTTTAAACTCAGCCCTGGACTCAACTCTAAACCCAACCCTAAACTAATCCCTACACCAAACCCCAGACCAGACGCTAAACTAAACCCTAAGCTGAACGCTAGCCCCGAACCCGAACCCCAAACTCGAAACCCAGCCCTAACCTCGAAACCCGGCTCTAGACTCGAAACCCGACCCTAAACTCTAAACTTAACCCTAAACTCGATTCTAAACTTCCCAATCTCAGCCCTGGAACTAACCCTAGACTCGACCATACATTCAACCATAAACTCGACCTTTAAGTCGGCCCTAAAGCTACGAAGTTTTCAGCAGGTTTCTCGTTTTGGAACCACATTTTGAATTTGGGCCTGCCTGGGGGCTGGGGCTGACTGGCTGGGGGCTGTGGCCTGGGGGCTGGGGCTAAGGGCTGAGGAAGTTTTCGGCGAANGGTTTCTCGTTTTGGAACCACATTTTGAATTTGGGCCTGCCTGGGGGCTGGGGCTGACTGGCTGGGGGCTGTGGCCTGGGGGCTGGGGCTAAGGGCTGAGGAAGTTTTCGGCGAAACGTGCTCGGTTGGGGACTGGCTGGGCTGGGTTGGGTAGGGACTGGGGCGGGGGCAGGATTTTTGCGATTTTCTGAAGTTGGGTTTTGCGACTAGTGACTAGAAACTGAATCGACTTTGGTTTTTGTGACTGGAACCTGGTTCTGGGTTGGGTTGGGCTTGAAATTGACGGTTTAGGGANTGAAGTTGGGTTTTGCGACTAGTGACTAGAAACTGAATCGACTTTGGTTTTTGTGACTGGAACCTGGTTCTGGGTTGGGTTGGGCTTGAAATTGACGGTTTAGGGAGCTCAACGGAAGCGATGACAAGCAATTTCTATTTCTTTCTTTCTTGAGGGTTTAGGGTTTAGGGTTTAGGGCTTAGGGTTTAGGGTTTAGGGCTTAGGGAAAAGGGGGGGGCGAGGGTTTAGAGTTTACTGTTTAGGGCTGAGGGCTTAGGGTTTAGGGCTAAGGGTCTGCTTAGGGTTTAGGGTTTAGGGTTTATAGAAGGTGTAGAGGGTGTGGCATTGGTGTTTTCTTTTCCCCAGCCCCGACCGGGGGCTTAAAGGCTGGANTTTAGGGTTTAGGGTTTATAGAAGGTGTAGAGGGTGTGGCATTGGTGTTTTCTTTTCCCCAGCCCCGACCGGGGGCTTAAAGGCTGGACGGCTTAAAAGAAAGGCCAGATGGCTTAAATTTTAGGGTCCGGGGGCCCGGAGAGGAGGGAGGCCCGGGCCCAGCTGCCCGGATTTAACCTTTGTTGGAGCTCGATTTAAAGCTCAAATGGGTTAAATTTAGTGGCCTGGGTGTTCGGGCAAATCGATTGCAGCCCAAGTGGGTTAACTTTAATGGTCCGGGGGCCGGGCTTTAATTCCCCCGAACCCCGATTGAAGTGCATGGGTTAAATTTTCANTTTAGTGGCCTGGGTGTTCGGGCAAATCGATTGCAGCCCAAGTGGGTTAACTTTAATGGTCCGGGGGCCGGGCTTTAATTCCCCCGAACCCCGATTGAAGTGCATGGGTTAAATTTTCATGGGTGCGGAACACACACAGATGTGTGTGCAAGGAAAACACAGATGTGTGTGCGGGGAACACACAGATGTGCGTGCGGGCGAAACAGGTTCGGGCAAATGTTCGACCGGCTTCCCTCGCTACGCGTGCGAGTGCGGGGGCTGGGGCTGCGGGGATCGGGCAGGGCGGGGACCCGGCCTTGAGCGGGGCCAAAAAGGCCGGGGGTTGGCTAGGGCTGGGGCTGGGGCTGCGAGAATCTGGGGCTGGGGCTAGGCTCCCCCCCCCCACCCCCAAATTCAAAATGTGGGTCCAAAAAGAAAACTTTGTCAAAACTTTCGGTCAAAACGTTTCGGTCAAAACTTTCGGTCAAAACGTTTCGGTCAAAACTTATTGGCACCCAAACCCTTAACAATTTCTATAAACCTAAACCCTAAACCCTAAACCTAAACCCTAAACCCTAAACCCTAAATCCTAAACCCTGAATGCGAAACCAGGCTGTGAGGGTCCGTGAAGGGGCATATCGTTCCGAGCACGAAAGGCAGGGCAGGAGGGAAGATGCTTGCCAGTCGCTCCTGCGGCGTCAAGGCTAGGGCTAGGGCCCCCAAAAAAGCACATAAGCAAAAATATGGATAGGGATATCCCATATAAACCCCCCTTATAATGAAGCCCAATAAGGTAGGGATATCCCCCTAAAAGGCTTGGCATCTTCAACAGCGTCCGGGCCCTGGATTTCATCGCCGGAAGAGCACGAAGAAGCGCCTAGAATTGATCATGCGGCGGGCTCTTGCCTGCTTGTAGGCACAGTTTTGCTGGCAGCCATTTGGATACGGATTGGCTCCGGGGCGCCCTCATTGGCACCGTAATCATTTATCCACCGGGCCATTTCCTAGTTGGTGCAGCAGTCGATAGCATTGGGATCGCTTTAATCTGTCGTCAAAACGGCTACGAACGCCTTACAGGTTTTCATTTTCGAGAAAACCTCCTGGAAGCATTGGTTTCCAGCAGGAGTGTCCCCCAGCTTCTCTCTTCTCCGTTTTCTCGACCTCTGCTTTCGCCTTTTGCATGTGCTTGCCAGTCGCGGCAGTCGCTGTCGGACATGCTGCAGAAAGGCTCGGCCTACACATATACAATGTCTGCAAATTCCACTTGCTTCAAGCACAATACAAACTACCACTGAAGAAGATCCATGCTCCCAATAGGCCAGATAACGCAAGCTGACGGTCCTCTTGCTTACTCTCTGTGCTGAAAGTATGCGCAAAATCAATGATAACAAGAGGTTTTACAACTCTGGTGTTTCCAACCCTTGTGTTTCCACCCAACGACAAGACGTAAAAGCCCAACCAACAAACCCTAAACCCTAAACCCTAAACCCCTAAACCCTAAACCCTAAACCCTCAAGAAAGAAATAAATAGAAATTGCTTGTCATTGCTGCCGTTGAGTGCCCTAAACCGTCAATTTCAAGCCCAACCCGACCCAGAACCAGGTTCCAGCCACAAAAACCGAAGTCCTAGTCGCAAACCCCAACTTCACCAAAACTGGTTCCAGTCGCAAAACTCCTGCCCCCACCCCACTCCAGCCAGTCCAGCCCCAGCCGAACTAAACAGTCACAATCAATTATTTCGGGCTTAATTTTGCCATCATAAGGGCTAAATATGGCTGTACTAGGGTAGAAAAATAGCCATAACAAGGGCTCCAGCCCAGCCCCCCAGCCCAGCCCACACCACCAGCCCCCACCCGCAGCCCCCAGCCTCAGCACCCCCAGCANCAAGTCGCATCCACGAGCTTGGTGAGGTTTTTAAGAATGGTAAAGGAATCTATGGCCTGGCGCAAACATCCATAGCGATGCCCCCAGCAGCCGCAGCCCCCAGCAGCCCCGCCCCAGCCAAAACGTTTCGGTCAAAACTTTCGGTCAAAACTTATTGGCACCCAAACCCTTAACGATTTCTATAAACCCCTAAACCCTAAACCCTAACAAGAAACACAACCTCAGAACTGCCGCAAAAGAACGAACACCAAAGAACTATCCTGAGGAGCATCCAGGAGCCCCCAAAGCACAAACCGAGGAGCTGTTTGCCGTCTACCTAGACCCCCAAAAGTAGGTAAAATAATGGCCCAAAACCTATAAAAGGCTACTATTCTACATACTTCTGGGGTCCAGGTACAGCTAACCTACGTAACTAAGATCTTAAACCCACATAATTTCCTAACTGTTGAACCCTCGAGGATATCCAAGGGATCGAGAGGTGGGATGAAGGTAGGTGGGACGATGCCAGCACAAGCCCTTCTATGAAAGATCCGGACCATCGCAACATAAGCGCCTCTATGAAAGATCCTTCATCCCTTTAAACCCTAAACCCCTAAACCCCATAGAACTTTGTTGACTTCATCCCTTTTAACCCTAAACCCCTAAACCTCATAGGACTTTGTTGACTTATTGGACCATTGAGGCCAACCGAGGGGCTCAAGAAGCGGACTAGACGGCGGCTGACCGAGTCTGGCCTTGGGCTGGGGGAGCTCAAAGGGTAAACCCCTAAACCCTAAACCCTAAACCCCTAAACCCCTAAACCCCTAAACCCTAAACCCTACAGGGCTCCTATGGGCTGTCTTTCGCCTTCGGGCGTGCTGTCTCGGGAGTTCTACCCATGGACTAGGGCTTAGGGTCCAGGAACTAGAGCAGAAAAACTGTTCCCGAGTCGGCAAAAGGCATGCAATCAACAAAGTCATTCACCTCCAAGCATGCACACTCGAACATCATGGCACTAAGCTCTAATTCCCATATAGAACCCTACAGAATAGTAGTTACAATTGCTCAGGCCCCTCGTTTACACTCTCAGCCCTAAGCCGTTTATAACCCTTGCAGACCGTTATAGACCCCTTTGAGGAGCCCTGAAAGCAGCCCTGAAAGGAACCCTTAGGGTTTAGGGTTTAGGGCTCTGGGACACCCTATAGTACCCTCTGTAGATCCCTTCTTGGAACCCCTTTGAAAGCCCAAACGATCTTGCTGCAGCGCGGGGACGGCAGCGGAAGCACGCGCCCCCGCGCGCTGCACTTTTGGAAGCGCGGTTCAAACCTTGGCTTCGGTTTAGGGTTTAGGGAACCCTAAACCCTTAACCCTCAACCCTAAACCCTTAACCCTCCACCCTAGCCCCCGATAACAAGCACCTTAAATCCTGTATAAAACCGCACAGGCCCCGAAGCCTCAAGCCTGAAGGCATCGCTGGTTCGGTTCGGGGTTTTGCGTGTGGGGGTTCAGGGCTTAGGGGGTTCTAGAGTGCAGGGCTGAGGGGCTATGGGGTGCAATATGGGGTCCTTGAAAGGATTCTTTAGGGTTTAGGGTTTAGGATTTAGGGTTCAGCAACGTTGATAGGATGTCGGGGGCGCATCATGGTTTAGTTCTACGCGGACTAGAAGGAGATGTCATAGCCCACTGGCCTAATGCCTACATCGCCACCTTAAACCTCAAGCCCTAATACTATTACTATTACTATATTACGATATTACGATATTACGATATTACGATACTACTATATTACTATATTACTATATTACTATATTACTATATTACTATATTACTATATTACTATATTACTATTACTAGTACTATTACTACTTCTATTACTATTACTATTACTTTTAAGATCCGTACAGAAGCCTTTTGGGCCCCTTGACGAAACCCCTAATCACTATGACGGACCCCAAGATCCCATTCTGATTGTTAGGGAGGGTTTAGGGTTTAGGGTTTAGAGTACATCCTTTTTAATTTAACCCTTCGCCAAGGAGCTGGGTCGAGACATAGACAAAGGTGCGACAGTGAAGCCAAGTCGCATACCTGAACCCGCAGAAACTCTCTTGTTACAGCTCCTATGCGACCCAGAGCACGAGCTACACTGGAGCGTTGTAAAGCACTGGTGAGGAAAGGTTTGCAGGCGCTTCTCCAAGGGTTTACATCTTGTTGTTGTTGTTGTCGTGGTTGTTGTTGTTGTTGTTGCTGTTGCTGTTGCTGTTGCTGTTGCTGTTGTTGTTGTTGTGGTGTGGTTTTAAGAGCAGTATAAACCTCGAATCTCATAACTAAACCCTCCTTTTAGATAATATAGGGTCTGAAATCTTCGACTTCAGTTTTGCAGGACACACTATATAAGGGTCTTCAAGGGCATACTATGCTGTTTTGTGCAAGCCGTTACATGCACCGCAATCCTTTTTATATTTTATAGACCAACACCCTACAACATAGTAGACTATGACTATGACCACATACCTACCGGATATGATCTGTAGATCTACAGCAGGAATACAACACCGAAACCCTCACAGAAGCCCATGGGCTCCCTGAATGGGACCCGTCAAGGATCATGAAGGCACCCTTAAACTGCACCTTAATCCCTAGACCTTTATAATCAGCGTTTCGGAACCCTTGCAGAACCTTGAAAATAAATCCTTTAGAACCGTTCAAAAGGAAGCCTATGAACCCTGAACCTCTGATTATCGCAACCCGGATAGATCCCTGATAGGATTACTTAAAGCCCTGAAATTTGGCCTCACCACAGACGACGCTGATCGCGAGCTGGCGCGCAGGCAGCAGTGGTCAGCTAAGCCCAGCCATGACAACAAGCCTCGGACTTTTTTACAGGTTTGGAGTTTATTTAAGGGGCAATAGGGTTTCAGTGAGGGGCTCTTAGTACGAGCCCCTTACTGAAACCCTATAAGCTTTGGGTTCCACAGGGTTGCTATTAAACCTTAAACGCTAAACCCTAGAAGCCCTAAATTCGAAATCCTAAGCCCTAAACCCTAAAAGCCCTAGCCCTGGCGTTTTGTGTCACTTTTCTTGTTGATTTTAGAGGGACTCTACTTTTACATGGTCCCTATGAGAGCTTTAGATTTTTGTTGTTTGAGGGTTCTGCATCTATTGCGAAGGCTTTGTAAAGGTGCCATCAGAGTTCTGGGGCTTTAGGGTTTAGGGGTAGGGCTTTGCGCGTTTCTGGTCTTAGGGCACGTAGGTCCAGGTACATGGTGTAGTAGTTTAGGTTTTGGTGCCATCGGCTCCTGCATAGCCCCTCACTTGAAAAACTATATTGACTACGCACTTCCTACAGTTCCACCCTTAAACGACCTTTACTAAACAACCCTCAACTTTGAGACAGCGACGGTTTCATTCCCAAGGACCCTTATGCGACCCTTCTACAAAAAAATGAGGACGAGAACTGAAATACGGATGCCTCAGTATCACTCCTTACCTCATGTTTGCACCACTTATATATGCTCAAGTAGCTGACGTCCCAACACAACAACACTAACACCTTAGGATGAATCCATGGGCCCCTAGTATGGGCCCTTGGACCTGGGATCCTTATATACCTAATATATATATATATATGGGTAGTTGTCAAAATTATGGTCCCTTTTTGGGTACCTTAAATAATAGGTGCCGTATTATATTAGGGACCAAAAAAGGACCCTAATTTTGACAACTACCCATATACATATACTCTTTGTACCCTTTAAGGTCCCTTAAAAAGGGCTAAGGGCCCATACTAGGGGCCCATACTTCTAACCTTTACCAGCTCCAGGGCTTCTTGTCGTGGAATAGGAGTTTCCGAAAATTAGGGGTACCTTATTCTGGGGTCCTTAGAATAAGGATCCTACTATTTGGGGTACTGTATTAGGGTCCCCTATTTTCGGAAACTCCCTGAACCCTAAACCCTTTATAGAACCCTTATAGATCCCTGTAAGGAACCCTTTAAAGGAACCCTAGGGTCCCCTATTTTCGGAAACTCCCGAATAGGAGCCTTGTAATGGCAGGGCACATCGCGCGGCGTCCCCACACGCGAGGCCGAAGAGCTCCACTTCCGGCTCGGACATGATGTAAGCCTCGGGAGTTCCTAGGGCTCTTTGAAGAGTTCCCTGAACGGTTCTTTAAAGGGCTCCGCTAAGGGCAGGGCTCTGCCAAGTGCTGTCCATGCGGACTCTAAACTCTTTCCCCGATTTAGGGTTCAGGGTTTAGGGTTCAGGGTTTAGGGTTCAGGGTTAAGGCTTTAGGATTTAGGGTTTAGGGTTTTCTCCCGGAACCCCGAAAGCCACACGGAACCTCGGCGCGGACGCCTTCTTCAGCCACGCTCGTCAAAGCCAGCGCCTGCTTTGTCTTTGGCGTTTACGTTGAAGTCTAGGTACAAGTTTTAAACTTCAAGGTTCAGGGTTCAATTTCTGACTATGCCTATAGTCTACATTGTAGTTCCCTTTTTGGGTTATCCAAAATCTCTCTTATAAGATCCTAACCATAAAACTGGTTAACCAAAAAAAGGAACTACAGTGGAGACTCTAGGTGGTTGAGAGATGAAGATTGAGTCCTCCAGGTGTAGAACTTACGGCATGCTTACTCTGGGGAAACCCATCAAAAAAAGACTTTTTTTGAATCAAAAAAAACTTTCCTCAAAAATCAAAAAAAACGTTTTAGCCAATCAAAAAAAACTTTTTCCCAATCAAAAAAAACTTTCTCTACCAGTTTACAGGCAAGCCTAGGAGAATCCGGAGATTTCGTACCCATCCAAAAAAAACTTTCAGTACTAGTCGTAGTCGTAGTAGTAGTAGTAGTAGTAGTAGTAGTAGGCGTCGTCGTAGTACTACTAGTAGTAGTAATAGTAGTAATAGTAGTAGTAGTAGTAGTAATAATAATAATAGTAGTGGTGGTAGTAGTAGTCGTAGTAGTCGTAGTAGTAGTCGTAGTACTAGTACTAGTACTAGTACTAGTACTAGTACTAGTACTAGTANAGTAGTAGTAATAATAATAATAGTAGTGGTGGTAGTAGTAGTCGTAGTAGTCGTAGTAGTAGTCGTAGTACTAGTACTAGTACTAGTACTAGTACTAGTACTAGTACTAGTACTAGTACAAGTACTAGTACTAGTACTAGTACTAGTAGTACTAGTAGTAGTAGTAGTAGTACTATTAGTTGTAGTAGTCTTAGTACTAGTACTAGTACTAGTACTAGTAGTAGTAGGAGGAGCAGGAGTAGGAGTACTAGTAGTAGCACTGGCT
>BGNK01001850.1:77176-109323 GCA_003297005.1 Symbiodinium sp. clade A Y106 | reverse complement strand
TGTGCGTGTGTGCGTGTGTGCGTGTGTGCGTGTGTGCGTGTGTGCGTGTGTGCATGTGTGCGTGTGTGCGTGTGTGCGTGTGTGGGTGTGTGGGTGTGTGGGTGTGTGTGTGTGTGTTGGGACTGAAGTTCAAGGCTTTACGGCCTAATCCCAAACTTGTGGCCTTAATACTTGGAATAGGGTTTGGGGGCCGGTATAGTGAGTATCAGTATACTAAGAATTGTAAGGAGTGCTTTTGCACATTCTCCGACTTCTGCATTCAGTTGTTGGCGGTCCGTGGTTTGGGATGGTAATGACACTGATATGAACCGGTGTCTTCAGATCAAACGCCGATGCCGTAAAGCCACACACACACACAGCCTCGCCCCTGCCTATGTGCTCCGTGAGCTACCGAGGGTAGTTGACCTTGTTTCGACCCTTGCTCCCCCGCCGGGGAATCGTGAGCATACATCGCGGCATAACACTAAATTATCAGGCCTAAACCACATCTTGTCCATGTCGGAGGTCTCGGTGGGGTGTAGGGTGTGATACAGAGACCCTAGCATGGGATGGCATCTAAGATCATGGACTGCGGCACATTGTCAAAAAAACAGACAAGACCATCATGCAAGACATCCTAAACCCTAAAAACTTAACCCTAAAGTACTCAGGCACCGGACAGGACTCAAGAGGCCGATACAGGCCAAACACGTGGGACCATTTGATCATTGATGATCAATGGCAACGGGCAGCGGCTGCATCTCTGCAGACCCTACCAACAGCAATGTTGCCACAGCTAATGATGGTGCGACCAGACCTGAAGTGCTTCTTGATAGTCAGGAAGATCTGACCACCCTAAACCCTACATCGAGTGCAGCATCCCATCAACAGGCCGCAGGAGACTGACCGTACTGCCTACACCCGGAACCCCACACCGAAAAAACAAATAAACCGCTCATAGAACCCTTACAGTACCTGCTGGAGCCCTACTGCTTGTAGGCTCGTTTAGAGCCGCAACATGCGTAGTCTTGCGTGGTCTGAAACAGAACATGTTTCCTTAAGGGTCCATGTACCCAACTAGTATATACTTTGGCCTTAAAGTACTCCCTATGTAGGTACATTGCGCCCAAAGTATATACTATTTGGGTACATGGACCCTTAGGGTTTCTCAGCTCCTAAATGAGAAAAATCCCTAAGCCCTTCGCAGAACCACGGTTTAGGGTTTAGGGTTTAGGGCTTTGGTTCATGGACACTGCCGTCTACCCCGGATGCCCACACGAAAAGCCCCTCTTACTAAAGCCCTACAAACCCATCATCGCCTACAGGCTCCGAACCCTCTGACCGAACCCCTAAACCCTAAAGCCCTAAACCCTAAACTCCTAAACCCTGAACCCCTAAACCCTAAACCCCTAAACCCTAAACCCTCAACCCTAAAACCCTAAACCCCTAAACTCTAAACCCCTAAACCCTAAAGCCCTAAACCCTCAACCCTAAAACCCTAAACTCTCAACCCTGAACTACTGCTAAACATGGAGGGTGATCCTTGCAGGTTCGTCGTCCTCAGCATTCCTGGGTCCCTGAAGGACGCGCAGGCGCCTGGAGAAAAAGGCCCCCCAGAGTTTCCCGGGTTTAGGGGTTTAGGGTTTAGGGTGTTTCTTGAGGGTTTTGCGGATGTTCGGGGCTTGGCATTCGGTCTGAGATGGCTTAGGGTTTAGGGCTCCAGGGTTTCGCGCCGTGGAGTTCTGTGAGCTTTTGCCAGGTGTCGCAAGGTACTTATAAGGTTCCTGTCCATAGTCCCGAACCCAAGATTCCTCGAACCCCATAATGATAACCCCATCTGACGTACTAGGGTGTAGACTTCTCAACACCCAACCCCGAAACCTCTAAGAAACCCTTCTTCACCCCTCATAGAACCCTGCTAGAAACCCGAAAACGCGCATGCCCTTATAACATTGTTTCTGAAAACATTGTTTAACAAACTGAATAAACTTTTACAATCTGTGAACGCCACAGTCCTTTGAAGTCTGGTCCCCACAACAGCCACACAGAACCCCTACAAAATAGCCAAATAGCCCTTACGAACACCCTTGTAGATCGCTCTATTAAACCTTGTAGACCCCTTTTAAGGAGTCAGGCATCACTAAAACCATAAGGAACCAACCCTAAACCCCCAAGGTCCCAAGAGAGCCTCTTCAGCTCCGCCTTGGGAAGCGAACGCAGCCGGGCAGCCAGGCGCTTAGCCGAGCGATCGTCCAAGCCCAGCGCCTCCTGTGATACTTTTGTTAAGGGTGTTGTGGTAGGGGGACCTAGCCCTGCCCTTGCATATTGAACCCTTATAGGGTCCCGTTGCAAACCCTGCTACAATCACGGTTAAACCTTAATACAGCCTGCCGGTTAGAAACCCTAAACCCTCAACCGTTGTATAAACCCTAAACCCTACACCCTAAACCGTTTTAGACCCCGCAGCCTGGAGAGCATCGAAGGAAGTGGAGCCTGCAGGCTGCACCTCAGTGATCGCTGGAGTTGGGTTTAGGGTTTGGGTTTAGGGTTTAGGGTTTAGGCTTTGTTCCCAGAGGGTCCATATATACAAAACCATTAGGGAGTTAGGTCTCAAAAAGCCGGTTTCTGGACCCTCTTGGCTTTTGTTACATTCTAAGTTCTATGAAGCTTTGGTGAGATCGGGCCAAAATATAAGCCCCAAACCCTTGTCGCAGCGGCCTTTACCCAAAACCGTACAACCCGAAAGTAAGCAGGTAAAACCCTTACAAAATCTGAAAAACCCTGCAAAACCCAAACCGTGAAGCCCAACATCCACGCGAAATCCTAAACCCTAAACCCTAAACCTTAAACCTGCATGTCCCGACCCCAAGCTGCCTCCGAGCTAGCTCTTTGGGCTGCAGGTGCCGTGGAAGAAGACGCGCCTGAAGCCAAGGGTAGTGGGAATTTTGAGTTAGGGCTAGAATCCCAAGCCCTAATGCCTAAAACCTAAACCCTAAATCCAGGTTGGGATTGGACCTTGAACCCAAAACTCTACAAGTTTGGGGGGGGGGGGCTGAGGAATGAGGAAACGCATTCCTCAACCCTCATCGTCAGGCCCTGCCTGGGCTTTGGGGTGTAAGGGGTTCTGGATTTAGGTTTTGGGTGTACGGTTTAGGGTTTAGGGCTCAGGATGTAGGTTTAGGGTTTAGGGTTCAGGGTTTAGGGTTTAGGGTTCAAGATTTAGGTTTTGTCTTTGGGAGGGTAAACTAAGTGTTTAGGTTTGTTCGGGTGGTTCAAGCCGAAAGCCTAATAGAACCCACGAGACTACGAAAGGCCTCCACGAAACTCAAACTACAGTATAGAACCTTTGCTTCTACAATGCTTTGTATGTATCCACCCTAAACCCTAAACCCTAATATATCCTACACCCCGAACCCAAACCCTTTAGGTTTTGAGATTCTTTCAAGACCACTGCTAGGTGCATGGCTGCGCCAGCAGAAGTACCTACAATTCGGGTGATCCTGGGCAAACGGAGATTGCCAAACCCGACATACCTATAGTCTCCATTGTAGCTCCTTTTTCTGGTTAACCAAAATCTCTGTTAGAAGATCCTAACCATAAAACTGGTTAACCCAAAAAAGGAACTACAATGGAGACTCTAGGTAAGACTCTTATGAAGCTATTCGAAAGCTTTTTCTGAACGCCAGAAAACCCGTCAAAAATGCATGACACCTGTTAGACCTTGTAGTAAAGCCCGTACACAACCTAACGCAACACTGACAAAAACGCAAGATCGGCCTGAACTCTGGGGCGGTGCCGTCGCAGGTGCACCAACTGGACAGGCAGAGAGGTTCTGTTTCGAGGTTTACTTGAATATTTTCTAGTGTTTAGGGTTTCGGGCTTCGGGTTTAGGGTATAGAGTTCAACGGTGTTATGTTTTTAAAGGCTATTGTGTAGAGTCTCCATTGTGTCTTTGAAGACCCTAAATTTGAAACATCCTGAAACCCTGGACCCGTGACCGAAACTTCTCGTGGGGTTGAAAAACCCAAAGGCTTCATGTACCCTTATAGTAGATACTTAAGCCTTAAAAGGGTCCCTATATAGGTACTTTGGGCCTAAGTATATGCTATATGGGCACATGGAGCCTTGGGAAAAGGGTGTTCTTCAGGGCGTGGGATTGAGGTGGGGAGGCGTGCGGGGCGCGCTGTTGCATGTTTTAGCAGCGCAGGCGCGCTTTTTCTGGTTTGCTCAGCAGCAAAAAAAAATGGGCGGCGCACCGGCATCCCAAAACAACGTTCCCCCGCACCCGCTGCGCGCCGAGTGCACCCTAAACCCTAAGCCTTTAAACCCTATAAGCCCTAAACACTAAACCCTAAACCCTAAACCCTTTAAACCCTATAAGCCCTAAACACTCACTTGCTACCTGCCTCCTCGGAGAGCCCACAGGCAAACACGACGCACCCAACAAAACAGGAAAGGAGCGGGTTCCGAGGTTTGGAAGCCAGAGGGTCCATATACACTACCTATGGAATTAGGTCCCAAAAAAAAATCCCTATTTTGGTTTTTGGGACCTAATTCCATAATGGTAGTGTATGTGGGACCCTCTGGGCAATTTATAATTGTAACTGCCTTTCAAAATCTGGGCGCAGCCACGATGTAGGGTATAGGTTTGCCTGAAAGACTTATAGAAGCTAGGCAGCCAGAATGTGAGCACGCCCAGCACCTCGAAGTAGCATAAGGAGTTCAATTCATTACTGTTTCTGTGATATACAGCATTATCCGATTGTCCCCAAGGGCTCTCATCATGCATCAGGTTCGCAAATCTGACAGAATATGCCCAAATAATGGTATCAATGCAGGGCAGCAAACAGATCGCACGACGTAGAAATTGATACAGGAATCTGCAGAAAGCGCAGCTGGTTAAACCCTCTACAACACGTTGAACAAGAGGATGAACACTAGCAGATACCCTGTTGCGGAACCCCAAAGCCTATAAACCTAAACCTCTCTGATCCAAACTCGAAGCCCTTCAGACCTAAACCAGAAAGCCTAAACCCAGAACACATATAGAATTATAGAATCTTATAGTAGCCAAATTCGTTTATTTGAAACGTAAAGCTGTTTAAGCCCAAACCCTGAAACCCCAAAGCCCGAAAGCCTCAAATCCCTGCCCCAAGCCCTCAATCCCTACAAGACACCTTCAGGGAACCCTTGAAGTAACCCTGACAACCATTAGATGAACAACACCAAAACATTAAACCGTAAACCAACAAGCAAAACAACACAAAACCCTAAACCCTTAGAGGAAGCCTGAAAGGCACCCTCAAAGCCCTACAAGCTCATTTGGGTGGTTGTCAAAATTATGGTCCCTTTCTGGGTCCTGATTATAATGCGGCACCTATTATTTAGGGTACCCAAAAAGGGGACCTTAATTTTGACAACTACCCATTTCTGCTTGAGTACCGGGCTTCCGCAGGGACCTGCTTCAGGCAGCAAGCCCTTCCTGAGCGTCTGGGTTTTTCAGGGTCTCTTTGCTAGGGACCCAAAAAAGCACATAAGCAAAAATAAGGATAGGGATTTCCCATATAAACCCCCTTATAATGAAGCCCAATAAGGTAGGGATATCCCTAGGCTTTTAAGTAACCTGGGAGAAAAAAGTATAAACTTGTATTTATGGTACTCCAAAGCCCAGGTGCGGGTTCTAGGATGTGACAGGGGTTCCTACAAAGGTTCAGGGTTTAGCTTCGGGGATTTAGCGACTTTTAGGCTACGGTGAATACCCGAAGCACTACAAACCAAAACTTCAATGGCCTTGTAAACCCACTGCAAATCGCATAAAACCCCAACATCCTACTAAAGCACTCCCTAAACCCTAAACCCTAAACCCTTCTCTAACCTGAAACTGACAAACAAAAACGTACGAAGCATGTCTACAACCCTTCAAAAACCCGTGAACGCAAGAGTGTCCGAGCATGGGGCCCTCAAGGGAATTGACGTTGAAAGTCAACGGCTCAGATTTAGAACTATTGTTTCGGGTTTTGAGTTCAGGATTTAGAGTGTCGGATTTAGGAGATAGGGTGCATGAGCTTTGGGTATTTTGCAGGGGTTGTACTGCACCTAAAAATATCAAAGGTGGCGGCCTCTGGACACCCAAGAAGACCCTTCGCAGAAGGATGTCCCCTTGCACAAAAAACATCCTTTGTTTGCACCCTGCATCAGCCCTTCTTTGCAGACTGTTGTTGTTACCGCGATTCCTTCTTCGCTGTCGCAACCACATGACTGGTAACCAAGAATCGAAGAGGAGCCACATACCTGGTCAGAAAACTGCCTACACCTTAAATCCTTGAGTCCTAAAACCTGTTACCCAAACCCTGACCACCTGCACGTTAAAACCCTGAACCCTAAACCCTAAACCTTAAACCCTTAAGCCCTAAAACTTACTACCTAAATCCCGAACCTACACCCTGAACCTAGGCCCTGCAACCTTCCCACAAAAACAGCCAGAACCTAAACCCAACGCCCTGCAGAGGGACACTCCCCTAAGGGTCCAAAGGACCCAATGATTAGGTACTGGGGTTTAGGATAGTAGTTATGTAGCTCAATATTTAGGAGAGTATATGATTATTAGGTACTCGGACCCCTAGGGTTCAGCATGCTGCCAGGTTGCGGGTCGTATCCCCGATCACGCAGACGATTCTGCACAGCCTTTTGGTTGGGGCGCCGAAACCTTAAACCACTAAATCCTGAACCGTAACCCAATTATCGGCTTTTGTGGTTATTGGGTTTGAAGTTTTTGGGGAGCATAGTCCCTAAACCCTAAAACCTAGTCACTATAGATCGGGCTCTCGGGGATTCAGGGTTCAGGGTTTCGGGCTTCGGGCGAGGGAGTTTAAAGATCGGGGAGCGCAGCGACCACAGCAGAGGGCTACAGGGTTCACGTTGTTTAGGGTCTTTAGGGGTTTAGGGGTTAGGGTTAAGGGTTTAGGGGCTTAGGGTTTAGGGGTTTAGGGTTTAGGGTTTAGGGGGGTCTTGGGGTTCAATGAGGGCATGGGACTGCGACCTGTTCCCTAGACTCTCCGAATTTCGGGTTTAGGGCTAGGGCTTGGGTTAGAGGGTTTATGCAGGAGCCGTGCTACAGAGGCCCGGATGCTAGCAAACTAGCCAACCCCTACATCAGCCACCAACCCTAAACCCTAAACCCCTAAACCCTAAACCCTAAACCTGCAGCTGGATGCAAAAATACGAAGCCTATTAAATCCAAAGCCTGGCCGAACCCTATGCGGAAACGCCGAAATCCCAGGCATAAATCCGTAGACCCTGGTTTAGGGTTTAGGGTTTAGGGGTTTAGGGTTTAGGGGTAGCATCGGAACATACAGTGATACAGTGAGACCAGGCAATCATGCATGCATACCTACATGATACCCACACATAAACTTATATAATATGTACATAAATGCATATGTAGACGTACATGTATGAATGTGTATGTATGTGTTTGTGCATGTATGTGGATGTATATGTATGTGTTTCTGCATGTATGTGTAGGTATGTGTTTGTGCATGTATGTGGATGTATATGTATGTGTATGTATGTGTATGGCCTGCAACCCCAACAGGTTGTTCGCGGGATGTTCCGTGCCTTTGACTTTTCGCAGTAGGGCTTTGCCGGCCTGGACTGCTCCTTGAACATAACATTCAGAAACATCCATAGGGCCCCAAAAAGCACATAAGCAAAATTAGGATAGGGATATCCCATATAAACCCCCTTATAATGAGGCCCAATAAGGTAAGGATATTCCTATAGCTTTTTTGGGTCCCTAATCCAGGTGGCGAAGTTTGCTCCCCGGTCCGATCCTCTTGGCGGCGGCGATCCCGGTGGAGCTGTCGGACCGTATCCTGGGCACCTCGACCTCGAGGTCAAAGTCCAGGACCGCCAGGTCACGCACAAAAACTGACTGGGGCTTTTAAAGCTTTTGAAACTATTTGTAAATAAGATCCTCTTAAGCCCAATAAGGAAAAGTATACAATGCCCCAAAGCCCTACCTAGAGAATCGCCTCTCTGCAGGCCCGGCTGATACCCCTCAGCTCTTCATCCGGACTGCTGGTGGCGGGTAGTCCAGGTTGCGTTTGCGTGGAGGTCCACCGCGCCGCCTAGCACGACTACGTGGCAATCTGTCGACCTTCTCCAGGAAGGTCTTCCGAAACCTGAAACCTTAAATTCCTTAAATCCAACCCTTGCAGAACTAGAGTCCTCGTTTTCTTGTATTCGCTGATGAGGAATACTACGACTATTCGAGGAAGGAAAAGGAAGCAGAGACCTTAGCATCATGATTCGTTGTGTTACTGTCAGAACTACAGTATTTTTCGTTTACAGAAACCCTTAGCACTCAGTGCCATGACTAATTCGTTTATTGCTGCGAGCATAGACGACTATTACTTGATGTTTCAAGTTTCATCTAAAGAAAGGGAACCCCAAACCCGAAACCCAACGAAAGGGAAACAGCCTTGTAGAGCTGTCTTTCCATCTGCCCCAGAGCTTTCTCACGCGCTGCCACCTCACAAGTCTTCTTCGTTAGCTTAGCTTAATGTAAGTAAGGGTTACGATAGAGGGCCGGGTAGGTTTGGGGTTTCAGGCTAGCTCAGCTACAGGGCTTATACGGTACATAAGCCTAGAATTTACCCAAAGGGTCCATGGGCCTAAGAATCTTCTACCCCCCCCATCAATATTACTGCACCCAACCCCGAGTACCTAAGTTGTGAAATCCGTTAATCCCTCGAGACAGGTTTTCGAGATTAATTCTCACAGTTTCGGCATTTGCCGGAAGTCAATTTTCCAACAGCCCAAGGAGTCCCGAAAAGCACAACTCTAGGAATTAACGGTTTACGGCTTGCGCTTTGTGCTCTGCAGGGTTTAGCGTTCTTTTAATCCAGAAGTGTTAACAGCTGTTATATAGGATTCAGAATGCTTCAGGGTTTCCTATATACCATGTCTTATAGTGCTTTCACAGCAAGTCCGACGCTGCAAATTCCTCATGGTCCTTGTTAGGCGAGTATTGTTCAAGTTACCATAATGAGAAACGCATTGCTACAATTCACAATTCCTATCGCGGTAGCATAAACAAGCTCGAGCAAACACAACTGTGCCATCGGCCTTCCCATAGTCCCGAAGCCTCAGCTTTACTGACTTCTCGGCATTGTCAAATACGGTGGCGACAAATGCTTGCATCCGATCTTCGACAGCCTCTTAAGGCTGGACAAGGGTCTCAGGATGCAATGTGCTTAACGGTTCCGCTAAGGCTTTAGAGGAAAGGGACTACGCTTCCGAACCAACACACTACAGGTGGAGCCTTGACTTGAAAATCTGATCATCGTAATATGTGGTAGATAATTGCTCAGAATTTTGCCAACGATAGTCCGAAGTCCGTATTCAAAGTGGCCTGGCTCCAAGACTAGGTTCCCCAGTAGCCCCTTAATAATAAGGGTACCCTTTTTCCTACTATTCGGTTTTAATAAGGGAACCCCGAAAAAAAAAGGGTAAAAGGGTACTACTGGGGAACCTAGAAGTGGCCTGGCCCCAAGAAGACCGACAACATAAAGAAATCCTGGCAACCCCTGCGCATTGCTGCATCGCCTCACACGGCTCTAGTATATAAACGGTTTAGGGTTTAGGGTTTGGGGTTTAGGGTTTAGGGTTTAGGGTTCTACAGGAAGCTTTGAAGCTGCTTCTGACTTTCCCAACCGAAGCTTGGGAAAACACGCATCCCGTCTCGGGGTCCTCATAGATTATCCAGGATCGTAATGCTTAGGGTCTCCCTTTGGGGAATTCACCACCATGCCCTTTTGGGCCCTGAGGAAAACCCATATAATGGAAGGCACTATTGTGGTGGACTCGGTGGAACCGTGTGCTACAACCCCCACAGGTTACTGTTACACTGTTGAAGCCCTGCACCCTCGCCTCCTTTGTCATCTTGTCCCGCTGTGCAGTGAGCTGTTCCGGTACTGCCCCCGACCTTCGCGATCAGAATCCTATAACCTCACCCCTAAACCCTAAACCCTAAAACCCTAAACCGTAGGAGTTGCTGCACAGGCCGGTTCGGAACAGCGCTTTCTTCTCAGACCGCTGTTTGTGTCATGACGGTGCATGTCAGGATCTCAGCGTATTGTAAGCTTTGCTTTAATGCTTTACAGTTCTAAAGGCTATTCTTACTGGATTTTGAATAGCGTCTCCAAAAGTTCTTTCAAGAGCATAAGGGTTTTAGGCGATGCTGTGCAGGGTTGGTCCTGTTTATCAATGGTTTTTCAAGGGTTCGATGTCATGGTTCCGGGTTTCGTGGAATGACAGCATGCAAGTGCAGTGCAATTGCAAGACTCGACAAACCCATTACCACCAATACCAGCAACTTATGGAACCGTTATACGCGGCTCAAAAACCCTGGTAAAACGCGTACGTATGTCCTGGTACTCCAGAAAACCCTGCAACCCCCCCCCCCCTGAAAAAGCACGACGCAACCAACCGGAGGCCCTGGCCTCCTGACAATTAAACTCTCATTCGTGATCTTTCGCCGGATTTGAGGTAAGTCCGGAATAAGGGTTTCGGATTAGGCTAACCTACACTCTAAGTTCTATCAACCCGAACCCGAAACCCTACTTACACTCTAAACCCTAAAACCCTAAGCCGTAAGTCCTAAACCCCACAACTGGGCTTTTAAGTAACCTGGGAGAAAAAGTATAAACCTTTATTTCATAATGGTTCCTTTAAGAAAAGAAGTATTCTTATGAAATAATGGTTCCTTTAAGAAAAGAAGTATTCTTATGAAATAACGGTTCCTTTGAGAAAAGACGTATTAAAGTATGGTACTCCAAAGCCCCTAAAACCCTCAAGCCGCAACCCTTCAAGCCTTGAGCCCTCGCTCCTTTAGCCCCCACCCTGCGGGGCCACGGCCGGATGGCCAAGCGGAGAGCATGATGCCTCGGTTGCAAAACCCAAATCCCCAAATCCCAATACCCTAAACCCCAAATCCTAGACCCCTAAGCCCTAAACCCCAAACACCCTGAAACCCCTCTTGAAAGACTTGACATTCGAGACCCGGAGGTGGCTTGGCTGTGTATCTGTATGCCCTTCTTCAAAAGGGGCGGTCCTGATGCTCCGACTCTCCTGGTACTTAGGGACGGATTTATGATCCATAGTTGTTATCTGCAATTTCACTTCAAGACATGTAAGCCGCTATGAAGCTTTATATCTGATTTGGCTGGTAGCCAGGTCCTGCGGAAGACAACGTCAACGCTGATTTCTACAATCGAAACCCAAAACCCTAAAACCCTAAACCCTAAACCCTAAAACCCTAAACCTAACACCCTAAACCCTAAACCCTATAACCCTAAACCTAAAACCTAAAACCCTAAAACCCTAAACTGAAATTCCACACACCTTGCGCCCTAATGCCCCGAGCCCTAAACCTTTGCCCTAACGTAGGAACCTTAGGGTTCCTTTAAAGGGTACTATAAGGGTACTATAAGGATACTATAAGGGTACTATGGGGGGGTTGATGTAGGAACCTGATTAAGAAACCTTGGGCATTTATTTGGGTTCCTTCTATGAAACCTACGATTTTGGGGTTATCGGCCTACCTAGAGTCTCCATTGTAGTTCCTTTTTTGGTTAACCAGCTTTATGGTTAGGATCTTATAATAGAGATCTTGGTTAACCAAAAAAGGAAATACAATGGAGACTCTAGCTAGGCCTATAACCCCAAAACAGTAGGTTTCATATAAGGAACCCTAGTAAAGGCCCAAGGTTTCTTAATCAGGTTCCCACATTAAACTTGACGACTTCTGCAGCCTCCGACCCCAAAAGCTTCGCCTCGTCTCAGGGTTTAGGGTTTACGGCTTAGGGTCTAGGGTTTAGGGACCTATTGCGGCACCTGCAACAATCGTGCAGGGACCCAGCAAGTCATCAGGGTTTGGGGTTTGGGGTTTAGGGTTTGGGGTTAGGGGTTTAGGGTTTGGGGTTTGGGGTTTAGGGTTTAGGGTTTGGGGTTTAGGGTTTAGGGTTATCGTGCACGGACCTCAAAACAAAAACTACTGCTCGCCTGCGCGCGTCCTTAAACTTAAACACCTTTCTGAAACCGCAAACCATAAATCGCAGACTCTCCTAGACCTTTTTCGGCAAAAAAGTTTTCCGCAGATATGTATTGCATATATGAGTAGATGTGCAGAATCAACACCTGAACTTTCTAGAAATTGCCCGATGCAAACCAAAAACAAAACACAAAACATCCATCTCCACATACATCTACATTTCTAGACTTATGTAAATAGAAACATATATTCATTGCATACCTTCCACCTGCCTACCTACCTACCTGCACACATACATGGAGGAAGACCTAAGTCCCACGACCTCGAAACCCTAAAACCCTAAACCCTAAACCCTAAACCCTAAAACCCTAAAACCCTAAGCCCTAAAAGCCTTAAACCCTAAAAACCCCAAACCCGAAACACCTAAACCCCGAAGCCCGAATCCTCACCACCGCCAGGTTGCGTCCGCACTGCCATTCTCAGGTCCCGCGAATTGGGACCATACAAGGCGCCTCAAAGGCATAAAATAGGGTTTAGGGTTTCGGAAATAAGGCTCCTGTAGATGGTTCATTCACCCTAAGGGTCCAGGTATCTCCTTAGGAGGGTCCGGAATCTCCTAGGGAGAGCCCTTGGGTCTCTCTGGGGTCTCAGAAACCCTACATTAGGACCCTTAGGGTAACAGGGTCTATAAGGGCTACTACAAGGGTACAAGGCGCCTCAAGAGTGATCAATAGATGCGTTAACAATTAGAACCGGGTTCCAATTAAAGGGTTCATTTCTAGGGGACTATAAAGGTGACTACAAGGGTTACGATGATATAGGGGCCTTACGGGGAAGAGCTTAATATAATTATGATAAGGAGCCCAAGGAATAATATTTGGTAGCCATTCCGGCCTCTATAGTGAAGTTTGGGGTTTAGGGCTTGCTTCGGCTTAAGTCTCGCCTGTGTATGTTTCGGCACATCTACGCAGTATAAATAAGTACATGTGTGTGTGTGTACATTATAGACATGAATAGCAACACGAATGTGAACAAACAACCCAAGACGGACAAACAAACAAATAGCTATAGTATGTGTATACTTATATGTTCCATACACCAGACACTTCATTCGCGCATATGCTTGCATGCTGCATACAGGCTTTCGCAAACACACATACGCAGAAAAAATGTTGCGATAGTTCCCGGTGTTGATGCATGACAGTAGCAGGACAACAAGGTTCCCAGCGCATGAGTCACAGGGAAGATTGGATTCCTCTATGTAAACGACCATGATCTTCCCGTAGACTGGACCCGAAACACTACTTGGAGCTTCATTGGTAGTGAAAAGTGGGGGTATGCGTGCCTTAATGTGGGTTGTAACTATAGTTACTGTATTTATACACCGCTTATAATTACCCATGATCCTCAACACCCTAAACCCTAAACCCTAAACGCTAAACCCTAAACTCTTAAGCCGCCAGATCCCAGAGACCCCAAAAGGCCCTTCAAGTGCCTCTTCCAGGAAGATGGAAACTGCACCGGTAGGTCGCAGACAGGGTGGGCTCATTCCTCAATTTAGGGTTTAGGGTTTAGGGATCGGGCGGAAAGTTACGCGGGCAATCCTACTACGACTGTGAAAACGACTGCGACTACGACTACAGCTACGACGACAACAACGAGTACCATATGACGTCCCTAAACCCTAAACCTTAAACCCTAAACCCTAAACCCAAAACCCCTAAACCCTAAACCCAAAACCCCCAACCCTAAACCCTAAACCCAAGACCCAAAACCCTAAACCCTAAACCCTAAAACCCTTAAAGCCTACACCCAAAACCCTAAAACTCCAAAGCGGGAGCCTCAAGCCTCATACCTAGGTGGGGCTTTTAAAGCTTTTGAGAAACACTAGTAACTAAGATCCTCTTAAGCCCAATAAGGGAAAATATAACATGTCCCAAACCCCTACCTAGATACATCCCAAACTGTAGATCGAAAAATATTCCAAACCAAAGTCCGGAAGGCTCGAAGGAGGGTGTATCCTGCACCCGTTCGAGACTCGCCTCTTCTGTAGGTTTAATGTTTAAGAGTGGGGTCCAGGGCTTAGGGTTAGGGACTGTTGACTGACGTCTTGGTAGTGAAACCAGACCTTCACTGCAAGACACTCATCGAAGACACGCGTAATTCTGCAAAGCTGCCTGAGCTTCTACTAAATTCTCTGACCGACTTACGTGAACGGTACGAAGTCGTGAGCCCTAAACCCTCAACTGGAGATCCTTCTTTGAAGATTACAGAACACATTGTAGCCCCCACCTTGCTTCTGCTCCTCGGCCTTGTCCTTGGTGGTCAGCTAGAGCGTCAAATAAAGCTTCAAAGCGTTGGAGTTCCTCTTCTTGCATTCGCAGCTGGGAGAGGTCTGACAGCTCTACGTTGCTCAGTTGCATAAGCCCAACAAAGTCGCCCTCGTCGTCTTCTTGATCCTCAACAGGCTGTATCTCCAAGCACGGAGACAAAGACGTCGAGGAAGTGGTAGAGGAGCATTGTTCCGACCCCCAGACAGAAATGCTGGGGTCTTCTTTCTTGACCCACAGCTGGTACATTGCGAACTCGGCACTTCCAGAGTGCTCCTGGTCATCTCCTGGCACCTTGTATTTGAAAACCATCTCCATGTCATCGCGTATCATGTTGGTTTCCACCCCAACGATAGTAGCCCCCTTAGGAAACACATCATACTTCATTTGGCCATGGTCTCTGCCACCTTCTGGACTTGCTCCATTTTCCGGTTCCAAAAAGCGGGGGTTAATACGCAGAAGTGTAAGTATCTGAATTGGCATATACCTAAGCAGGTATGGCGATAGTTGCCTCATAAGAACCTTACTTACCGGGCCACCCGACCCTATGCAATGCTCTTGGCCTCACCAACGCGGCACTAAGCCCTACCCGCAGTCTCCATCCTCGTTCCTTGCTTGGTCCGCCAAGCTTTTTGTTAGGATCCCAATCTTACAACATGTTCTAAACAGAAATGCAGAGCAGAGTAATTATATCGGTAGGCATTAAGTACGACACCGAGTTCGAGCAAGTAAACCTCAGACTCTGTAAGACGCCAGGGTGCTGCAGAAGCTGTCGCTCCTCCGCCGGTGTCAGCGGGGCCGCTGCTGTGGAACCGCGAATGCGCGCAGAGGCAGCGGCCGCAGTCTGGGAGGGTTTTTTTGACATTGAACTGAACCTTAAGCCCTAAGGTTTAGGGTAAGGGTTTTCTGACATTGAATCGAATGTCTAAACCTTAACCCCTGAGGTTTAGGGTTAAGGGTTTTTTGCGCATCACTTTGCGCTTAGGTCATGAATGGCACAACACCACTGTACCCGGATTTCCCTGAAGCTCCTGCATCCTAAAACCGAAACACCCCAAATCCCCGAAACCTTGATCCTAAACTCATAGACCCGAAACTCTGAGCCCCAAAAACTCCGGACAACCTTTTTATAAACCTTGAAGAGATTCTGCATTGCTTTAAACAACAACCCGAAAGCAGTAGCACCCTTACGGCTTTAAGCCCTTTGGTCGTACCCTGCGATTCACCATCAAGTTGGTAGGGTTCAGGGTTTGCGGCTCACGGTTTAGATTTAGGGTTTAGGGTTTAGGGTTTAGGGTCCAGGGTTCAGGATTTAGGGTTTAGGGTTTAAAGTTGATGGCTTAAGCTGGGCAATGATTACGGAATGATGAGCTGCGAGAGGCCGGGTGGGTTTCGGGTTCCGGGCCTTGAGCCCTACTCTCTCCTTTGACTAGGTTCCCTAGTAGCCCCTTAATAATAAGGGTACCCTTTTTCCTACAAATCGGGGACATTAAGGGAACCCCCCAAAAAAAGGGGTAAAAGGGTACTACTGGGGAACCTAGTTGAAGAAACACAAAATATCGGAGCATGCCTGTGTCAAGGCGATGTGCCAGTCGATCGCCTGCCCGGTCTGCAGCATTTTAACTCTGCACCCTAATTCTAAACCACTTTCCAAAAAGCTTCTCAACTACTAGTAATATAACCGTAGTGATAATAATAGTAACCGTAGTAGTAGTAGTAGTCGTAGTAGTAGTAGTAGTAGTAGTCACAAGAAGACGAAGAAAGCTATGGCAATAATAATAACAGTAGCAATCATCATTAAAACCAGAGTAGCAGTCATGATAAACCCATCACCCCAAAACCCCGGCTCTGGTTTGATGCGGTGGCCCTGCACGGAGTCGCTGGTTCAACGATGTCTGCACTTTAAGGTTTAGAGTTTAAGGCTGTAGGGTCTTAGGGTTTACGGTTTTAGGGTTCAGGGTTTTGGGGTTTTAGGGTTTTAGGGCTTTAGGGCTTTTAGGGTTTGGGGTTTAAGGCTTTAGGGTCTTAGAGTTTAGGGTTTAGGGTTCTGGGGTTTTGGGTTTACTGTTTAAGGCTTTAGGGTTTAAGGCTTTGGGGTTTTAGGGTTCAGGGTTTAGGGTTCATGGGCACGACAACGGCTACACTACGAACAACAATAACCCCAGCAACAGCAACAGCAACAACAACCAACAACCCCAGCAACAGCACAACAACGCCAGCAGCAGAAGCAGCAGAAACAGAAACAGCCACCGCAACAGCAAATAACCTTGCAAAACTCCAAAGGATCCCTTGAAAATCTCCAAAAAAGAACCCTTACGAAACCCCAACTAGACCCTTGTATAACCGCTAAACACAACCCTAAACCCTAAACCTTAAACCACCCTATAAAACAAACCATAGAGATCGCTTTACAAGAACTCGCGTGGTTCCTTTAAAGGAAGCCGAACCACTAAATCCTAAACCCAAAACCCAATGAATCCACGAGTCGGTCTCGTGCCTCGGCCAGGGACCGCGTGCGCCCCGTGATGACCACGAAGTTGCTCCAGGACACTTGAACGAAATACCTGAAACTTGTGGGCTAAGGGTTTAGGATTTAGGAGTTTAGGTTTTATAAGGATTAGGGTTTGGGGTTTGGGGTTTGGGGCTTAGGGTTAAGGGCCTAGGGTCTATAAGGGTCCAGGGTTTGGGGTTTGGGCCACTTCACTAGGGAAGAGAGACGTAAACGTCTCTGGGTTTAAGAAGGCTTCAATTTCTTATAATAAGGATACGAAAAGGGTAGGCAGTAACATCTTTGCAGGGGTTTTCTTTGACGAACTACCTCGCAGAGGTGCGGGTTTTGAGTCAAAAGGAGATATCTGGGGTTGCAAGGCTTGCGGGGTAGTACGGAGGCCTCACTAACTTTGATAAGTGCCATAGGATATGTATTGTTATATACTACAGGGGAATGTTTTTTGTCTGTAGTAAGTTTAGGGCGTCAGGGTTTTGGGAGTTTAAGGCCGCAGTTAGGCTAACAGGGTGTCTAAGGCAGTATGGAGGTAAGATTTCATACCAAACGACGCATGAGCCCTGTTGAGTTTACCCTAAACCCTAAACCCCGAAACCCTAAACCGGCTAAGCTCCAAGTACAGCACTTGAGACCTTTGTAGGCTCCATGGTTCCCCGAGGATTTCCATCGCCACATTCAACTACTAGGTTCCCCAGTAGCCCCTTAATAATAAGGGTACCCTTTTTCCTACTATTCGGTTTTAATAAGGGAACCCCCAAAAAAAAGGGTAAAAGGGTACTACTGGGGAACCTAGACTACTATTCGCCAAGCAGCTTGGTGTGTATTCTGGGGTTCAAGGTTTAGGGGTGAAGGGTTAAAACGAAGAATTGCTTAGGTTGGGCGCCCAGTGCGTGTGGTTCGATTAGTTACTTCGCCCCACGTCTTATCACAGGATCTGTTGGAGATCGTCTCCAGCAGAGCCATGGCAAATTGAATTCCAGGTGCACGGGCTACTCTTCGGCCTCGAGAACACTGAATCCCGCCAGTACTTTCGGGAAAGCATGTTGCCTATATTTGGGGTATGCAGTTTGGCCGTGTTCCTGCATCTGCAAGCAACTCGGGTAAACATTTTGGCCAGGGTGCTGCTACCCGCCAGGCTTGGCAGAAAGCATTTTAGCCATGCAGTTGAATCCGCCATTACTTGGGGGACGCAGCTTGGCCATGGTCTCCCAGTGGTCTGTGGTCTCAGACTGGTCTCCTGGCGTCTCCTGGTGGTCTCCTTGGGGTCTCCTTGTTGTCTCCTGGCTCCTGGATGGCTTGCGGTGCTATGCTGGGATCCTCTGCTGGGGTCCCGGAGTGGTCTGGTGGTCGTCCTGGTTGTCGCGGTCCATTAGAGTTTGTTGAGGTTATAAAACTGTAAAGGGGCTTCACAAGCTGGAAAGATGTGTTTCTGGAATTTTTTCTACAATACATATGGGGAGTTCTCTAAATTAAGGTCCCAATTTTAGGGCCCCAAAATGTACAGCACCATTATAAAAAGGACCCCCCAAACAGACCCTAATTTTGACAACTACCCATATGTAGATCTTCATCGTTGGTTCCTTTTGCACATCGACACTTCCAACCCCTTACGCCGAAAACTTTACCCTGAAACCACCGCTAGAACCCTAGTGCGGTTGTAATTGTAAACACAGCAACACCAGGTGTGTCTACTTCTGATCCTTGGCAGGGCACTTATAATCCTGCTTGCTAAATCCCCCGGTCCCTTAAGTACCCCTAAACCTCTACAAAGCCCTTACTCAGAGGATCATGGGACTTGGTAACTAGGGTTATAATTAATTAAGGTAACTATACTTATAATTGCTTATAACCCACTTACGGTACTCATGATCCTCCAAGTATAGACCTGATACAACCCTTACAAACAGTAATTTCCCTAAACCCTAAACCCTAAACCGAGAGCCGTGGAGGCCTCACTGTTCCATTGCTGGAGTGGCATGCGTAGATGCCTGGGCCGGCCGGGCTTCAAGATTCGGGTCGGGAGTTCACGATTTCCGGACACAGGGTTTACGTCAATATTTTAAAATAAAGTTGTTGAAGTCATTTCTGACGGCTTCTAGATAGCTTTCTAGTAGAAGGCTCGCAAATTCATTTCTCAGTCCGACTGTTAAGGACGTCCTTGAAAGTAGGTGGCGAGACTGTCCGCAAAGATTGAAGTCTCCCTTCACTGCCGGCAGCCTTCACTCACCGCCGACAGCAATATTCGAGGTCACAATGTGTGTGGGGTCAGTACCGCATGTATCATGATCGTGATCATGAACATCATCATCATCATCATCGCCATCATCATCATCGAATTGTGTGGGCAACCCTGCCAAGTCGACGCCGCCCGACAGGACCGCATGCACGATTCCGATTTGGTGGCAACTCCCGAAAGGGGCCTGATACAAACTGGAAAGGTACTATACAGAGGCTGAGGGGACTTCGGAAGAGGAAAACATCTTGAAGACGAAGATTCCTTGCTAGTCACCTCAGACTGCATAGGGGCTCTACGAAAAAACGAATGCACGCTCACTTCGTGGTCACACTCTTTCCTGGCAGCAGTTATCATGACCATCAACCCCCTAAACCCTAAACCCTAAACCCCTAAACCCCTAAACCCTAAACCCTAAACCCTAAACCCTAACCGTAACCATGTTATGATAAAGCCCCCGAGTTTGATAGCAAGAGATGATTTAGTCCCAGATAGTGGTGAGGCAGCGCTATCATAAGACAAGGCAAGCCCCAGAACAAAACCCCCATAGAGTCCCAGACCCAGTCCCGGAACCATTCTTTTACAGGTTTTCGGTTTAGATTTGAGCCCAATTCCAGTAAGGGACATACCTCATACTGTAACATTAAGCGGCCTATAATTTCGGGCATTTACTTTTGGGCTCCCTGGGTAACTCAACTAAACAGACCTACTTCCAAGTGCTGCTTCGGCGCTCTTCTGATGCGTTGTCCTCTTTTCTTTCGCCCTGGAACAACAAGTTGGTAGCGACGGGAAGTTGTGATTTATTGAAGGTGGGCTTGGGCTACCTAATTCAAGGCTCATAGGGCAAACAAGGTAAAAAGATGTGGAAGGTAAGGTTGCAACTGGGGTAACCCTACTCGGGGCACTTGCAACCCCGTTAACCCTAAACCCTAAACCCTAAACCCTAAACCCTGTTCGTAGTTATAACGTTAACTCTTAAGTCGGTTGGAACCTTCAGTACCCCAAGGCTCTAAGGACTCATTAAACGGGATTTATAAGGGTTCCTTTAAGGGGGTTCTTAAGGGTTCCTTTAAGGGGAGTTATAACCCTAAGGCTCTAAGGACTCATATTTTAAGGCTTTTGGGCCCAAAGACCATACTATATAAGGCTTTTGGGCTGTTTTGAGCCTTAGGGGTAGGGTTGTCCAATTGGTTGGTCAGGCACAAAGCGGCTCGGTAGGGAGGTGTGAAGCTTGATCGTAAGGTGGAATCAAGACTTTTTGTCTGGACCCAACCAGCACGCCTGAAATCGGCTCTGGCTTTTTCCTGGGCCAACGCATTGGCTGAGGGAGGTGCTGGAGGTTCTGTAGGTACCGCCTGTGGGTGCCAAGGGCGATCTAACAACAGGCGCCCATCCTCCTCTTGCATTCTCTGGAGCTCGCTTGCTTGACGAGCTTCGTCTGCAATAACTTCGGTGCGGGTCATCGCGATCTCTGCGCTCGTCGCTGAGCCCCCGTCCATTTGGGAGCCGCCCGCGTCCTAAAGACCCCGAGGCGCTCCGTAACAGGAACCTCTTCACCGAGCGCCACGCTCGGGCCGCTTCTGAGGTCTCGGGTGTCCCAGAGGCGGAGTTAGTTCGGGACTTGGAATGCGTTTTGTGTGGTTTAAGGCTTCCGCTTCATGGAGGGCCCGAGGTTATCGGCTCAACAGCTCGCAAGTGACGAGGGTTGCTTGAAACCATGCTTTGCTGAACCCCAAACCCGAACACCACTAACCCTAAATCCTAGTCACCTAAACCCTCAACCCCGATACCCCAAACACCCTACTCAATCCCAGCGGGGCTCACACGACGGCTTCAGGAGTTGGAGACTTCGATATTCAAGGATGCTTGGCGGTTTGGGGTTTAGGGCTTTTACGGTTTAGGGTCCAGCCCATTAAAAAAATTCCGGGAGCACCAGCGGTAAGAGGGTTTAGCGCCGTTTAGGGTTCTGAACCCGAAGCCCCATGCGAAGCTCCTAAACCCTAAACCCTAAACCTCTTTATAGACCTGAAAACCTTCTGCAGTAGCAAACCCCAGCCTTGGGTCCAAAAGTCTCTAAAGTCCTGAATCCTACTTTTCCGTGGGAAACCTCACTGGCTTATATTGGGCTTAGATTTTAGGGCTGAGGGTATATAAGACCCTCATCCCTTCGAAACCGTATGAACAAATCCAAACAACGCTTCCGAAGCCCTACTTAGTTGCTGAGTTCATAAGCCCAAAAAAGTGTACACTTTTTGTTTTATAGTGGGTAATATTATCCCACAAAGTGTAACGTGTATCCACTCAGCTACTAGGCCTAAAACCCTGCCGAAGCTTGATGGAACACCTGGGGTTCAAACGTATCCCTGAGACCCAAAACCCTGATACCCCAAATCGCGTAAATAAGGCAAAATCCTACAACCCGAGGCCTTATACGCCCCAAACGAATCTTGAATCTGAAACCTAACCCTAAATCCCTAAATCCTAACCCGTAAACCCTAATTAAACCCTGAACCCTATAAATCCTAAGTCCCAAACCCTGAACTCTGAATCCTGATGGCTATGGAACCGGCATAGTATAGGGGCCTTAATAATTAGAATAGGGTTCCTTTAAAGGGTTCTTTGCAAAGGGGACTATAAGGGTTACTATAAGGGATCTATAAGGGTACTCTAATATAGGGTAATTAGAATAGGTTTTGGGGCCCATTATACTATATTTACAATAAGGAATCCACAAATTAGTATAGGTACTTATTTCGGCCCCTAGCCCCCCTAAATCCCAAACCCTGAGCTCTAAACCCCTATGGCTATCGACCCTGCATACTTAGAGGATCATGGGACTTAGTAACTAGGGTTATTATACTTAAGGTAGCTATACTTATAATTACTTATAACCCCACTTAGGGTACTTATAACCGTACTTACTAAGTCCAATGATCCTCTAAGTAGCCCCCTCAACGGAACCCTAAACCCCAAACTGGGGTCCCTGCTTCTCGCTCTTGGCTTTCTTTGGCGGGCGCGATCTCAGCTCCCAGGCCTGCAGGGGCTTTCTGGGTTTAGGGTTTAGGGTTTAGGGTTCAGGGTTAGGGTTTAGGGTTTAGGGTTGAAGGCTACCCTTGACGGGTTTGGGGTTTAGGGCTTTAGGGTTTTAGGGTTTAGGGCACTGGTTTTCGTGAATGGCTCCGTATAAAGGTCCCTTCAAGGGGTCCTATAAGGGTGTAGGGTTTGGGGGTCCTGTCAGTGTTTAGGTTCAGGCCTCCTGAAGGGTCTCTTCAAGGTGTACTATAAGGGTTTCGGGTTTAGGGTTTCGGGTTTAGGGTTTCGGGGTTTAGGGCTTCGGGACTTAAAGCCCCTTTAATGGAGGGGTCCTGGAAGGATTTAGGGCTCAGGGGCTAGGTTTTAAGGGTTATATGCTGGGGTTACTTGAAGGGGTCCTCCAAGGATTCCGTTTAGGGTTCCTTTAAGGAGTCTATAAGAGAGATATGATTAGTGTTTTTAGGCTTGGCTTTGACGGAACCTGTGTGCTCGGGTGGCTTGGGCCTTCCTTTGCATGCCTGTCCCTCACCCTTTGAGCGGAGTCGTTTCAGATTTTAGGGTTCCGGGTCTATAATTACAGCTTAAGCTTCTTTGAATTCCTAAGCCCATACTGCGAACCTGGGAGTAAGGAGAAGACTCAGACCCTTGCAGAACGCATGTGCCAGAACAAGCTGCACAGCAGCCGTAGTTTTGAGACGACCGATCAACTCTCCGAATTCGGTTGAAGAGTATGCACCCTTGACTCAAGTAACCTGCAGTATCAACAATAAAATCATTCGCTGAATACACTCCAGCAGAAACCGTAGAGCCAGCGAAGCAAAACAAAAATCACCCAATCTGACAGCCAACAGGAATCGGATTTCAGAGAATAATGGATCCCCCCATACAGACCCTAATCTGAGTAGTAAGCGAGTCAGAACCCCGAAAACAAGGTCCATGATGCACCCCGCATTTACTGAGAAACCCCGTATGCTGAAGATCACCGTTCCGTACTAGCGGCGGTAGCGTCGAAGGCAAGACCTTGCAAAGCTTGGTAAACCTCGAAAACATACCATGTCAACAATCGGACAAACCCTCAGGCCTCAAGCCTAAACCCCCGAATCCCCGAACTGGGAACCCTCAGCTATAAACCCTGCACGGAACCGTTCGGTGTAGAAGCCTTATAAAGGAACCCAGAAAGCCTGCAAGGAGCCCTAAACCCTAAACCCTAAACCCGAACCCCTTAAAAGAAGCAAGAAACCCGAAACCCCTAAACTTCCCCTCCCCCGCAGAAGATCAACCTTGGCAGCTGCTGCACCGTCCTCTGGTAATTAGAGTTTAGGGTTTAGGGTTTACCCCAAACCCAAAGCCTATATATACAAAGAAGGCCGGGCATTTTAGGGCTTAGGGTCAGTGCTCAGAAACTGCGTGGAACTTCAATTGCTGGGGGGGGGGGCCTTTGGCAGAGAACGGAGTTCGAGTGTAGCTCAGGGTTTAGAGTGTAGAGTTTATGGTTTGGGATGGTTTCAGGCTGAGTAACTGGAGTTCATGCAATTCTCAGCAGGGCTGTAGGTACTCTACTGAGGGAAATGAGTCTTTGAACGGGGTGCAGGGATCGGAACGCAGCAAAGCTAGGTGACCCTAATTTTCGAAAACTCACTTATAACAGCGTTTAATAAAAACGCTAAATACCTATCAGACCCTTGTTAAGAAAATCTTATGCAACCACATCAACAGCACGGAAAAAAGCAAACTGATAGAATGCGAGCCTCAAGCCCTCAACCCCAAACACATCACTAAACCCTAAGCTGCACTTATTGCGACTTCCATCTTCTGGGGTTCGGAGCTTTGGTGGGTTCGGGATGCCTACCAACTAGGAATTTGAGATGAGGGGTGAAGGGAGAGGGCTTTGAGGTCAAGTGCATTAGGGTTTGGGTTTGGGGTTTAGGTTGGGGTCCATGATTTAAGCTTGAGGATTTAGAGGTTAGGGTTTAGGGTCGAGGATTTAGCCGTTAGGGATGTGGCCAACTAGAATCGGGCTTGGGGGAGAACTGCAGATGGACGACCTAACAGATGGTCTAAAAAAACAAACTAGAACGCAAACCAATCGAGAGGTTTAGGGTTCAGGACCGCAAAGACCAGCAAAAAAAGCTGCAAAGCCCCAGATAATGGCGAGGATGCTCGCAAGGGATTTTGTTTGATTTGGATAGCATAGGCTCATGGAATTTGGCTTGAGATTCCTAATGGACGTCATCATTAGGGCTGTGTTAAAGGTTGTTCTTGTTGGGTGTAATTACAGTAGAAGCCAGAAAGTTGGAACATCATTAGCCTCCTGCCCTTAAAGTAAAGTATAGGGAATCCCAGCATGAATCATCCTAAATCTATGTTCCAACTTTCTGGGGTTCACTGTAAGGGCACAGAGATGCCAAACAACAGCCCAGAAGAAACGTTTCATGTAGGCTGTTATTAGAAGCAGACTGTTTAAATCTTCCCCCGAACCCTGAACCCTAAACTCCCGAAAAAATCGAAGCAGTGCAAGGGAGGAGCTCGAACTTCCTGAACCCCATGCCCTAAACCCAGATTCACAACCCTAACCCTAAGCTCCCAAAACCAGCCCTAATCCCTAAACCGTTCAAAAGTCCTCGCCCTTCTTGTCTGCATCCGCCTTTATCGCAGCTTTCACAGACCTCAGAGGCTCAGCATCAAACCCCAACCCTTAACCCTAAACCCTAAACCCTAAAACCCTAAACTCTAAACCCTAAACCCCATGTCCTAAACGCTTCAACCCCGAATCCCAGACCCCAAAGGCTGACCCTAACCCAAACCCCTAAATACCGAAAGCCTTTTCCCTGACCCTACTTAGAGGATCATGGGACTTAGTAACTAGTCTTATAATTAAGGTAACTATACTTATAACCCACATTAAGGTACTTATAACTTTACTTACCAAGTCCCATGATCCTCCAAGTAAACCGTGAACCCTAAAACCTCAACCCTGATCCCTAAACCACCAAACCCTAAATCCTAAATCCATCGAAACTAAATCCTCAACCCCAAACCCTGAACTCTATACCATAGACCACAAACCCATCCAGCCCTAAACCCACGGGATGCCAAGAAGCATGAGGCCTTTTTGGCCCCACGGGCTCGTGAAGCGGAGGTAGGTCTTTCCCTGGCTTAGGAGTTTGCTGTTCACGGCTTGGGCTTTAGGGTTTGTTGGCCTCAGGGATTGAGGTTTGACCCTACACAGTGAAGCCTTTAAAGGGGGCTAGGGTTGGCTGAAGAAATCAGTGTACGTGAAAGCCGAAACCCGAAAACCGCTGTCAAACCCTTACAAGCCACTCTGAAAAGGAACCGTCAAGAGGTATCCTCAAGAGGAACCTAAAGAAACCTCACCCCTTTTCAACCTTCGAGACTTGTGAACTGTGAAGCCTAACCACTGTCAACCTAGGAGACGTCGACACAGGCCTCACCGGCTGAAAAATTACTAAGACGACAGACTGGGATTCTCCTGAAAAAACAATGCCAAGAGTCCCACAAGCCTGAAACCCTCAACCCTGAACCACCAGAGCACTGATGTAGGAACTTGATTAAGAAACCTTGGGCCTTTGTTAGGGTTCTATACGGGTTCCTTTAAAGGGTACTATAAGGGTTTTGGAGGGTTTGATGTAGGAACCTGATTAAGAAACCTTGGGCCTTTATTAGGGTTCTTTCTATGAATCCTAATATATTGGGGGTTATAGGGCCAGGGTTTCTTAATCAGGCTCCTACATTATCGTGAACAGATTTACGAACACCCAGAACCCTCACATTACGTGCCTGCGACGGTTCAGGCTTGCGTGTTTCGGGTCAATAGAATTTCATATAAGAATCAGAACTATACCCAACACCGTTGTCTATCCTGACCCGCCTTGAAGACCCCTGATTAATTCTAGCCCTTTCTAGAAAAGCCTTAGCATTAGGATCCGTGTGGCTGGGAGAGGTGTTTATGAATCAGGGTCTACATCGCGTAAACCCAGAGTTATAAGCACTCCCATTCTAGATGGGTGCATAAGTAAATATATTTCCAAGGCTACTTCTACTTGTAATCATGTCTGATGAATCCCCTCCTGATTCAAGCACCCTATACATCAAAGCCTAAATCCTGAAAACTCGCCCCAAACTCCACCCTCAACATGGAACCCTTGGAACCCGCTACCCAGACCTTCCAAAATCCCTTAATTAAGGAATATACTTTAAATTATAGTAGGATCCTCAATATGATTTAAGGTATATTCCTTGATTAAGGGATTTTGGAAGGTCTGGGTACGAAGCCCCCAAACGATTCCTTAAGGGGAGCCCCTCAAGGGTGGGCCTCAAAAACGATCCTAAACCAACCAGTCGCAGGAACCCGCCCCGCCCCCCCCCCCCCCCCCTCCTCTTTTTTATTTTGGGGATCTCTTGGATATTATATAGAACGCTTTACTAGGACAGTGCGCTCTATATTCCTATTCCTCTTACATCTCTACTTCTTTGCGGCTTTGCGTTCCAGGGCTGTTNTAATAAAAGTGGTGTGAAGAGGCGGGGGAAGAAACCCCCAACCGATTCCGCAAGGGGAGCCCCACAGGGGGGGGGCCAAAAAACCGACTTAAACCAAGCCTTCCCCGGTGCCCCCCCCGCCCCCCCCCCCCCAGCTTATGCTTTTGGACTTGGGGAACTTAGGGTTTAATGTAGGAACCTGATTAAGGAACCTTGGGCCTTTATTAGAGTTCCTTCTATGAATCCTACTATTTGGGGATTGTAGGCCCAGGGTTTCTTAATCAGGTTCCTACATTAGGGTTTATGATTTCCTCGAAGTGCAGACTTGACGCCGTGAACCGTGAAAACCGTTGTGAAGCCGACCAGCGATTCAAACAAGCACCTACATAATTCTAAGGAAACCCCACAACGTAGCACAGTACGTAAATAATTCCATTTCGGACTCGAAGAGGCTTACACCACAAACTTCACAAACCTCTGGGAACTCCTGCGGGAATAACTTTCGTTGCTATTTAGGCCCGCCATATTGGAATGCTCCCCCTGCACCCGAAATCCTAACCCTAAACCCTGAAAATCACTAACCGGCAAAAGACTGGATTTGATCTCGAAGGCCTGGCAAGCGCCCGACTTGTACGTGTGCTCAATGCACTTCCAGCCTTCCAAAATTCAGCGCTTAGGGTTGGGTTTAGAACCCAAAACCAAATATACTACTTAAACCCTAAACCCTAAATACAAACCCCAACGCTTATGGGTTTTAGGGCTTCAGGGCTGCGAGGGTTAGGGCTCTGGGCCTAGGGCTTAAGCATTCCACCTTGCATCACACCTTACACCCCAAACCCTCAACCCTAATTGGAGCTTGAGAGCTTAGGGCATACGGGCCTACTTAAAGGATCATGGGACTTAGTAACTAGGGTTATAATTAAGGTAACTATACTTATAACCCCAGTTAAGGTACTTATAACTTTACTTACTAAGTCCCATGATCCTCCAAGTACTGGGGCGGGGAGGGGAACTGCGGCTGCTGCGGGAGCCAGAGCCTGAACTGGCCCAGAAACTGCTCCCACGATCGGCGCGGCTGTGGTGGCTTTGGCATGTGCCGGGAGAGGTGCCTTTTTTTTTTTTGAGGGCCCTTTTCCGTCTGCAGAGTTTGCTACAGAAGTCTCCCAGGGAGACCGGCTCGTTTGGCACCTTTTAGGGTTTAGGGTTTAGGGTCTTTGCGTCTGCCGGTACAGCTGGTCTCGCACTTGCTGGCGAAGCTGTACTTGGTGGAGGCAGTGCCTGGTTGCTTCTGGTCCTGCCGACTGACTCAGCATCCTGGCAACATCGTTGCTAGCCGAAGCCTTCGCCAAACAGAGAGCAACCGGGCGCATGTAGGACTAGGATGTCACACCTGCAACAGCAAATTGGCAAATGTCAAGTCACACTGTCAATAAATTGTTGCATCAAGCAAAGCTGCAAACAACTGTGATATACAAACTGGCTCTTGATCTTTTTGATTCAGGTATTTAACGGACGGATTCCTTGATTTCCTGCTGCCATCAAAGGCTTTTGCTAGGTTTTATTTTGGTAAGGTTCCATAGGGGTTTGGGGTTCTTTCTTTAAGGTGGAGGGTTGAGGAACACCGACCGTCTGAAATCTCCAAAGCTCTTTGTTCTCTGTGAACCACGCATCTCTATGCCAAAACGGTATTCCGTGAAATAGCTAACACACCCAACACTCAACAGCCGAGAACAATGAAACTAAGGACCCTGGAAAAACCCTGAGAACACCCTAAACCCTAAACCCTAAGCCCTAAACCCTAAACCCTAAACCGTATAGAGCCCCCAAGACCCCAGGGGTCTGATGCCACTTGTGGCGGTGGCGCAGGCATTGCCCCAGGCACCGGCTTCAGGGGCAGAGGAGCCCGAACCTGCTCCTGGCCTTAATGATTAGAATAGGGTTTAGGGTTGGTTCCTTTAAAGGGATCTAAGGGTACTATAATATAGGGGCCGTAATAATTAGAATAAGGTTTTGGGGCACTGGCACTACCGCAAAACCCCAAACCCCAAACCGCTCAACCCGAAGAAGGCTCTGTGGAGACCAATGAGACCACTCCACTGATAGGAAGGGCTGTGATAAAAAAACCATGCAGAGGAATTCCCAGTGGCGTCAGTTCTGGCCCAACATATTGCCGGGAGAGCTTCGGTGGTGGTCTCAAAACCCCCGCGCGGTCTGGTGGGGCTCGCAGGAGCAGAAGAAAGCCTAACAGCTTGCTTCCTCCTCTGGTGGGTATGTCTCGGCGCGGCGGCACAGTGCCAGTGCGCGGGAGGGTTTAGGGTTTAGGGCTTAGGGTTTCGGGTTTAGGGTTTAGGGTTTAGGGCTTCAGTGTTCGGGGCTTGGGGATTGGGGTTTTGGGTTCAGCGCTTGGGGCATTTTCAGGCAGCGGGGTTGAATCCTGAACCCCAAGGCCTCAGCCCCTACCTTATCCCTGAACAACCTACCTTTTTGGGGTTCCTTATCATGATTTCTTGATATAAGTCCCTTAAAAAGGTAGGTTATTCCGGGTAAGGTAAGCCCTAAAACCTGCGAATAAAGACCTTCGATTCGTACGACCTTATCGAGAACGCAGGATATGACAAAACCTATCGAGCCCAAATCACATCTGAATCCGAAGAGGCAAAGCGGCAAACTCGAAACGCCTCCCTCCAAAGCCACAGGAATGTAGGGTCTCCTTTAGCCTTTAGGCTTCACACAACAAAAATCACAAAGATTACAACCCCAGAACATGGCTAGCTGTCCAAGTTGGGATGCTTGCTCCTACCAACCTGCAGCCCTAATTGTTAAGCAAACCCTCAACCCTAAATCTAAACCCTCAGCCCTCGACCCTGAACCCCTAAACCCTACAGCCTAAAGAGTCTGTGATTCAGGAGTGTTGGGCTCTTTGGAAATCTCAGTCTAGCTTGCCTTCCGGCAGGCCCGGTGGTGCATCTACCTGGAGATCGAGGTCCCGGTGGGTTTTGGGCTTTGGGGTGCAAGGTTTTGAGTTTAGGGTTTCGGGGTTTAGGGTTTTGGGTTTGGGGTTTTAGGCTTAGGGGTTAAAGGTTGCAGGGTTTAGGGTTTCGGGGTTTAGGGTTTTGGGGTTGGGGTTTTAGGCTTAGGGGTTAAAGGTTGCAGGGTTTAGTCTACGTGGCAGCCGGGTCATTGGTCCTTCCTGGTGCCCGGCAAACCTAGCAGCCGGAATCATTCCCAATACTATTCCGGAGGGCTCCTTGCTGGGGTTTAGTTTACTACCCCTAGATCCAATCCAAATTAACAAGGCCCTTTTGTCACACTCCACTTCTGGTTTTGCAGGATTCAGGTGGCACCTTCTGGCAGGGGAATGTCTTGTTGGCCGTATGATGGCTGGAAAGGTCCTGGCCTTGTGTGGTGGACATGATCAGCTAGGTTCTTTATTGGGAAACACTTGCTTCAATGGGCTGATTGAAAAATGAGCGAGAAGCGCCGGGTGGAGGCTTAATGCCAGGGGTAAGTAACTACTTAAAGGATCACGGGACTTAGTAGCTAGGGTTATAATTAAGGTAACTATACTTATAACCCCCATTAAGGTACTTATAACTTTACTTACTAACTCCCATGATCCTCCAAGTAGGGCTCAGAGGGGACCGACTCGTGGGACAAGGAAGACTGACTCAAACCCTAAACCCCAAACCCTAAACCCTAAACTCCCTAAACCTAAACCCTAAACCCTAATCAATCCAGGAAGCCCTGCACTAGATCCACAACGCCAAACTCCAAAACGGAGAATCGCAGACCGTAAAGCCAGGGTTTAGGGTTTAGGGTTTAGGGTTCCTTTAAAGGAGCTACAAGGGTTCCTATAAGGGATCTATTGGGGTTTAGGGAGATCCCGTGCAAAGCCCTTACAAAAAAGACTTACCAAAACCTTCAAACATGAAAAAACCTGCAACAACTGCAACAACCCTTTGAGATATAACAGCTGCATAGAAGGGCCTCTTTGGCCGCTACATTGCCATCCCTCTGCTCCTTCAGAGCGGCCTGCGTCAGGCTTCCCCTACTTCCTAAACTGTCTAAACGGCTTTAGAAGGGCTCCACTGGAGATTCTGGTAGGGCCTAACGAAGTGATCTAGAAGGGTACTAGAAGTTGTATGGTTTGAAACTAGTAGCACCCAAACCCTGAAACCTAAACCCCAAACCCTAAACCCAAACCCTGAACCGTAAACCCTAAACCCCAAATCCTGCAGAATCCTTCGCCCTTCAACGTTCTAACCACAAGTAAATCATGGCTGCAACCACCCACCTACTTGTCGGGTATCATGGGGAATCAAAGGTTAACCTTTTTCATAATATAAGGATTATATAGGGATTATACTACCCCAAAAGGTTAAAGGTTGCCTACTCTACTACTAGGCCCAAATGAGGGCTTAGGGTTTTGGGATAGGTACGGTGCAGGGTTTCGGGTGTGGGGTTTGGACGCGGGCTTCTGATCCCGAAGCCCTAACGGTAAGCCCGAAGCGCTGATGCGTTAACGGCGTAAACTATAAACCTGTATCCTATAGGGGCCTTGATAATTAGAATAGGGTATTGGGGCCCATTAGACCATGAAAAGACCCAGATATGGTAACCTAGATTAACCCTACAGTAAACCCCACCCTCAACCCTATTTAAAACCCCAAACCCCAAAGCCTAAACCCTCACCCCCTGAACCCTAAATCCTGGAACCCACCACCCGGCTGCCCCCAAAAGACAACCTCACGCTTCCCTGATCTCCGGCCTTTCTGGTGCTCCTCGGCTGAACCAGTCGGTTACTTGAACCCTTGACCCACGGGTTCCTATCAGACTAAACCCTACCTTAACCCTCCAAAACCTACTTTTTTTCAGGGTCCCTGTAAAATTCATATTAGGGTTTATAATAAGAGCCTACAAAAAAGTAGGTTTTGGTAGGTCTAGGTAAACCCTAAACCTTTAAGGGTACCTTTATGGGCTCCTGTAGGGGATCGCTAGTTGCAGGGTGCTATGAGGGTTTAGGGTTGAGGGTTTGGAGGCACCTCCTGGGGTTTCAATAAGGGCGTCATGGGGCTTATACGGGTTTTAGATGGTACCTTCCTTACTTGTGGCTTCAAGTTCTTAAAACTGTAGCTACTTTGCGTATAACCGGTCGACCAAAACTTTACCAAGGAGTCCCTAAACCGTAGTCCCTAAACCCTAAATCCTAGTTAAACCCCTGTCCCTAAACCCCTAAACCTAAGCCACGGCACAGCCGCATAGCCAAGAGCTGCCCCAAACCAATCAGCAGTTCGGTGTCGGAGGCCTTGTGGGGCACGTTACGGTTGATGGACAAAATCCTGCATGACCCTAAGGACCCTAAACTATGGGAATTATGGTATATTCCTTATAATGGGTAATGCAGGATTTTGTCCATCAACCGTATCAATGATCTGGGTTGGGGCTTTGGGTCTCGGGTTTTGGTTTGTGGCTTTAGGATTTGGGTTTGGGGGGTTTAGAGGTAATTTCGGTATT
>BGNK01001850.1:60456-77140 GCA_003297005.1 Symbiodinium sp. clade A Y106 | reverse complement strand
CCCCCCCCCCCCCCGAACCCTAAGCCGCCAAGACCCTTAAACCCTCAAACCCGAAACCCCTAAACCCCTCAAACCCTAAACCGCCTAAACCCTGCTGTCAACGGTGGTTAAAGAGTTTAATTTTGGAATATTTCGGAGGAGAAGGCTTCGGAAGGGCAAGATTTAGGTTCAGGGCTTGGGGTTTAGGGTTTCAGGGAGTTTTCGAAAATAGGGGACCCTAATATGGTACCCAAAATAGTAGGATCCTTATTAAACGGACCCCCAAATAAGGTACCCCTAATTTTCGGAAACTCCCATTTGCAGGCTAAGGCACAACGCTCCCTGGGTTCAGGGTTAGGGTTGTAGTGTCTTGCGCGGGAGGAAGCTGGTTTAGGGTGTAGGGTTTAGGGTTTAGCTTACAGAGCTTAGATTTGGGGTATCCAACCCAGTCAACATTTCGAATGGTGCAGTTTGCATGGCTGCACGCTGCTCTTAGAGAACTTCTGATTCGGGGCTGTCCAAAAGACCGCATGAGCATAGGGATCTTGAGTGGGTTTAGGGTAAGGGACCCCATGATACGGGCAGTGCACCGCAAAAATTGGGGTATGGAATGCTTCCGGAAGTTAGCCCTGGCGCTCAGCCAAGGTACATCAAGCTCCGATGCCCATTCATCCGACTGTGCGTCCATCTTGGCATAGATCTGCCTCACGTGTCTAATTAAAGGATCAGGAGGCTTTATAAGAAGTGTGGAGTTAATGTTTCAAGGCCATAGGGTTAGCTTCCGGTTGAACTTGGTGAGTATACTAGACGCACCGTTACCAACAAGGCTCGTCTTGTACAAACCTTGGTGCTGCTAAACTTCTATAGTTCTACCTTAACCTACCAAAACCTACAAAAAAGGTAGGGTCCCTGTAAATTCCGTATTAGGGTTTATACTAATAACCTACAAAAACGTAGGGTTTGAAAAAGTAGGGTTTGGTTAGGTTAAGGTAGCCTGTACACAACGTTGTCCAAGAAAAAGCCTCTCTGATCCCCAGAGCCTCAGAACCCTAACTCCCTACAGTAAACTCCATAAAGTTGGAAACCGGATTAAGGCCAAATAGTGCTGGGATGCCCTATACATTACTCTGAAGGATTGAGGCTATGAGGTTTCCAACTTTTGGGCTTCTACTGTAAACAATGAATCAACTCTGTGTTACAAACACTTCGGTGCTAGAGTGACTAGTCCTCGGAATTGTGGTAGGGTTCTATGAGCCAGAAAAAGAGAAAGGCTTATTAGTCAGCTGGTACTTAGAGGATCATGGGACTTAGTAAGTACGGTTATAAGTACCCTAAGTGGGGTTATAAGTAGTTATAATTACAGTTACCTTAATTATAACTCTAGTTACTAAGTCCCATGATCCTCCAAGTAGACCCTAAACCCTAAAGCCTATAGCCTATAGATCCCTTTAAGGAACCCTATAGATCCCTTGAAGGANCTTAATTATAACTCTAGTTACTAAGTCCCATGATCCTCCAAGTAGACCCTAAACCCTAAAGCCTATAGCCTATAGATCCCTTTAAGGAACCCTATAGATCCCTTGAAGGAGCCCTTTAAAGAACCCTAGTTACTAAGTCCCATGATCCTCCAAGTAGGAATACTAAAGACCCGCACCACCTATTTTCCCCGCAGCTAGGACCCCCAAATGACGTTCTTTCAGGAGCCTTTGCGAGGAACTTTGCTGAGTGCAAGCAGACTTAGAGGATCCTGGGACTTAGTAACTGGGGTGGGGCTCCTTTAAGGGTTCCTTTAAGGGTTCCTTAAAGGGATCTACAGGGCTTAGGGTTTAGGGTCTACTTAGAGGATCATGGGACTTAGTAACTGGGGTTATAATTAAGGTAACTATACTTATTATTACTTATAACCCCACTTAAGGTACTTATAACCATAGTTACTAAGTCCCATGATCCTCCAAGGAGGCGTGATGAGAACCTGCATAAACACCCTTCAAAACACACGAGACATCATACAACCCTTGTAACCGTCAGCCCCTGAACCCTAAACCACCGGCCCTAAACTTAAACCCTAAACCCTTAGCCCTTAACACCTAAGACGAGGAAGCCTCGACCGTACAGCAAAGCGCCGGGTGGCTGTTGGAGCATCCTCGCCCTTGCGAGCAACTTTCTCTCTACCTTCAACGACTCCTGGGTATGTGCAACCCTAAACCCTAAACCCTAAACCCTAAACCGTAGGGTTTCTGGCTATTCGGCAGCGTCTTGGGGTTCGTTAGATTTTAGGGAAGTTTAAGGTTCACTGATGTCAACAAGTGCTTGCTGGGGGTTTAGGACTTGCTATGCAATGCTGGCGTAGGGTTTCGGGGTTGGGCTTAGGGAGTAGGGTTTTGGGTCATAGGGCTTTGCGGTTGCTTTTGCTTTCCGGCCGTTTCTCATCGTTCACCTGGCGAGGGCCATTACCTTCGACATGATCGGAATTTACCTTTTCGCCTACCTTAGATGCTGGACCCTGTAAAATTGGTCATTGGATCGTTATCTTTACATGCTTCATTCTGCAGGCTTTCAAGCTATACGGGAAGGGTGCACTATAGGCTACATACGGCTTCCGGATTTTATTAGTGTTTCGATTTCGGGCTGCGCGGATCTATTTGTTTGTTTCGGCTTGCGGGCTTCTCGCGTTGAATACGCTTTCTTCTTTCGTACACGCAGTGCAGGAGAACCACCGCAGTAGACAGGCCGACATTTTCGAAGAAATGACACCCTAACGCCTCAACGCTGAACTGAACCCCAAACTAAGGATCCCTCAAAGGAGACCTACTCCTAGATCCATTTTTTCGCAGCTCCTCTTTGCCAGCGCCGACGGGTTTCCTCAGCTGGGCTGCAAAGTCTACTTGGATCTCCAAGGGTGCTTCGAAACCAGTTCCCGTATGTGTTTTTTCTGAAAGTTCAAATAAGGATTATACCATAAGTCCTTCCTCTGATGCAAGGCACGTATATTATCTTTGGAAGTAGACGTTCTCGCATGTCCGCTGGCGCTCATGCGGATGATAAGCCTCACAAGCCTCAGGGGACTGAGTAAGCAAGTTGTGAGGTTCTTTTTATGAAAGTCACCTGATCCTGCCCTGCACCCTGAACCCACGGCTCTGAATCAGATCCCCTAAACCCTAAACCTGACCTCTAAACCCCAAAGCCAAGAATCTCTGATCCCACTGCTCTCAATCAGATTCTTGGACGCTATTTCTACCGGCCTGGCTTTCTGGATTAAGGTAGGACAGGTAGGACTTAGCAAACTTAGGATTTAGGGGGTTTAAACTTTAGGGCTCAGGGTTAAAGCTCCGGGTTTTGGCATTAAACAAGGGGTTTCCAGCCCGGGTTAAGGCTCTCAGAGTTTCAGACCACACTAGCCTTGACTACTTTCAATCTGCAGATAGGACAGGAGGAAGCGCTCTGCAGAACCTCGCTTCCAGCTGGACACAAACGGTGTCAAAACACCCATACCGAAGGACAGCAACCGCCGAATGCCAGCTGGGCCGCTCAGTGTGGCGGCGGGCGCCTCCCAAACCATCACGGCTGCTCGTCTGCCTCGGTAATTAAACGCTTAGGAGTATGGGCCCCTAGTATGGACCCTCAGGCCTTTCTTATATATGTATATATATATATGTGTGTGTATGTATACAAAAATACAGGAGGTGTATATATATATATATGATGCAGGGCTGCCACACCCCCCTCCCCCCCACCCCATGGTATCCCCCCTTGCCTGTCAAGTGGGTAGTTATCTTGTTCGGCCTTGTTGCTTTCCCCGTCAGGTCTTGCTTGGCCTCGTCCCCTCCCCCCCCCCTGTGGAGTGGGGCCTGTGGTCTTTTTGGTTGACTCCGCCCCGCCTTTGGGGGGCAGTGTGTTCTACAGAGGTTCTACAGAGGTATGGTACATGGTTGCTGCCGCTTGTTAGTAGTACTGTCATCGTTACGTCCCCTCCCTCCCCCCGTGGGGTGGGGCCTGTGGTCGTTTTGGTTGGTCCCGCCCCGCCTGTGTGTTAGCAGTAATGTCATCGTTACGTGCTCGTTACGATACAAAAAATGATGTTGCTCTTTTCTCCTGGCAAACGGTGCCCCTGTCCGTGCTCTGATGCAGTTCTCCGCTCCTGTGAAGAAGCACTGGCTGGGATCATTCTCCATCGTCCTCCCTCCTGGTTTGCGTGGGTTCAGGATGGCTTTCCCTTTTGCTCTGAGACACACACACACACACCACGTAATCGGGTTTTGGTACATAAGATACTATGTTCATAATAGGTTAAGGAACTCCCAAATAGTGTAGGTATGTATTGAGGCCGCTATATTGCTTGATACACTAAACCCCAAGCTAGAAGTAAGGTCATCCTGAAGCAGTTTGAGAGCAGTAACCCTGAACCCCGTGCATTTGTGGAGCATGAGAAGGTGTTCGAGGGTCTGCATGTGAGGCTTGCTTGAGGGATTCGTCGGCGCTTGCCGGCTGCTACAAATGAAGTTCAATGCTGGGCTTCTACGTCCACAGGATTCCACAGTCCACAGTTCCCTTAACCCTACTACTGTCAACCCTGAAACCTTGTGGTCGTGCCTGGGAAACCCTAAACCCTAAACCCCTAAACCCTAAACCTTTTAAGAGGGTGAGGGCTAGGGTTGAGGGATACAGAGAACAGGGTTGACCCACATCCTGAAACCTGAGCTTGTAATAAGGATTCGTAGTGTAGTTTACAGCCGTCTGTCAATATGCTTCGTTTATATTTTGTGACCGGATCGTTCAAGAAACGCGTCGAAGAAAAGAGGTAAAAGCTCTCAATAATCATTCCTCCGACAAACAGTTTAACAAAATTGAAACATCGTTGAAGACTCTTCTTAAAAAACATGATAAGACCCTGTAGAACCTTTACGTATAAACCCTTCTGAAACCTTTGCCCTAAATCCGAAACCCGAACTTCCCAGACCTTCCAAAATCCCTTAATTACGGAATATACCTTAAATTATAGTAGGATCCTTAATATGATTTAAGGTATATTCCTTAATTAAGGGATTTTGGAAGGTCTGGGTTTTCAACAGAATGAAACCCTTTCATCCCTTCGTGGCTGTCAAAGCTCCGCAGCATCTTGTCGTAAGCAGACCTGACTTCCAGGGTTGTGTTTGGTTTTCGGGTTTAGGGTTTGGGGCTTCAGAGTTAGGGTTTAGGGTTCTGGGGTTTAGGGTTTCGGGTTCTAGAGTTCAGGGTTCAGTGATTGATATAGGGGCCGAAGTAATTCGAACAGGTTTCGGTGGAAATGATGGGTATACAAAATATCAGGGATACGATTCCTAGTTGTTCAGGCCGTCTTGGGATCAGTGTCTCACCCTGGACAGCGTTTACAACATGAATGCTCCCTGCAGTCGGAAATCCGATTGAAGACCCTGCAACATCAGAAGCCTCCGAGGAGCCAAATCCCCGAACCCTACGATCCCAATCTTTCAAGCCTGAACTTAGTTGCTGAGTTCATAAGCCCCAAAAAGTGTAATATTATCCCACAAAGTGTAAAGTGTATCCACTCAGCTGCTAAGTAAACTGCCAGCCTAAACGCGATGAACCACGAAGCTCTCAGCCCCTGCACCCAAACTCATATACGGCATCCTTAAATCTTAAGCACTAAATCACCCCTTGACGGAACACACGCCAAACCCGAAACCCTCAACCGCTTAGGGGAACCCGTGAAGCATCTTACAGTATAAAACCCTGATGGAACCCTTTTAGAAACCCTTGTTGAACCCATTGAAAGGAACCCCTGAACGCTTCAAGAGGCCGAAGGAAGGTGGATTCCTTAAAAGAATCCTTAAAGGAACAAAGCAATCCCCCAAGAATCAATTACAGCTAAACCCCAAACCCTTAAGTTTAAGACCCCAAACCCCTGAACCCCTAGCCCCCAAACCCTAAAGCTCAAACACCAAGAAACGGTAAGCCCCAAACCCTAACTAAACCCCAAACCAATAAACAGCGAAACCTAAGAACTCTAACAAAACCTGAGAACCCAACGACGTAAGAACCCTATAAAACCTTCAGAAGCCCATGAAATGCTAACGAAGCCTAAGGAGCCCTCAAACCGAAGGAAGCCCCGCAAAGGAACCCTCATAATAACCCCTATATGGCAACCTTTGAAAAAATGGCCCTTATAAAACTGACCCTTTCTTGCCCCTTGCAGCAGCCCTTTCCCTGACCCCCGGGAGGATCTAGAAAGTAGATCCCCTAATTTGGGGCCCTATACTACCCTAAACCCTAAACCCTAAACCCTAAACCTAAGGGTACTTTATAGGAGCCCCCATTAAGGGATCTACTTTGTGGATCCTCCTGGTTCCCTGACCCCTTGTAGTGAGATCCCTAAACCCTAAACCCCTAAAACCCTAAACCCTAAACCCTAAACCCTAAACCCCTAAAACCCTAAACCCTAAAACCCTAAACCCTAAACCCCTAAACCCTAAACCCTAAACCCCTAAAACCCTAAACCCTAAAACCCTAAACCCGAAACCCCTAAACCCTAAGCACTAAACCCCTAAAACCCTAAACCCTAAACCCTAAACCCTAAATCCTAAATCCTAAACCCTGACGCCGGAGGACCGCTTCTGCTGATCCGACAAGACCTCAAAGGCGGCGACGACACGGCGGAAGTCCTGGCAAGATGAGGCCCAGGGCTTGGGCCTTCTTGAAGGCATCTATAAGGGATCTATAAGGGATCTATAAAGGATCCATAAGGGATCTATAAGGGATCTATAAGGGATCATAAGGGATCTATGAGGGATTAGGGGTGAGGGGTTTAGGGTTTAGGGCTTCGGGGTTTAGGGTTTCGGGTTTAGGGATTCGGGGTTTAGGGTTTAGGAGCTCAGGTTTTAGGGGTTTAGGGTTTAGGGTTTCGGGCTTATAGCACTGCCTCAACCCCACACAACCCACATTCTTAAGGGCTTATGTTTTACGAAATTTTGTAAGAGCTCATAGTGCCTCCAAGCCCTCAGATCTTATAGGGGTTCTTTTAGAGTTTAGGGCTCGACTTTGGGATTCAAAGGCTACGGTTTCTGGTTCGGGAGTCAGGGTCTCGGGGTTTCGGGTCAGGGTCTTCATCTGACCCTCATCTTCAAACCCTAAGCTTACCTTTGGTTAGTAGGGAATGGAGGAATGGGGCACAATTCTAACTAGTATTACTACCATTCTTCCATTCCCTACTAACCGACGGTATGAAGAAAAGTTGCCGGGGTAGGAGCAGTGTAACCAACAAGCGGTGTCGCCAGTTTTGCGAGCCCCCCCTCTACGCGACCCTAATCCCTAAAAACCAAAAATCCCTAAACCCCTAAGACCCAAACCCCACTTCGAGGATCATGGGACTTAGTAAGTATGGTTATAAGTACCTTAAGTGGGGTTATAAGTAATTGTAAGTATAGTTACCTTACTTATAACCCTAGTTACTAAACCCCGAAGACCCAAACCCACAAGCCCTGAGACTGAAATTCCCCTGCAACCCTCATCCACCTAAGCCCGATGAGCCCGTAAACTCCTGTAACACCTGCCTAAAACCTTAAATTTGATACAGCCCTTGTGGAATTCTTATCGCACCCGTAAAACGAAGCCCCATAGAACACTCGAAGGAATCACTTCTGGATCCCTTCCGAACCCCTCTACACCACGTCTACATGCTGAACCCTTAACCCTTAACCCTATGCTTTCACAAGCGACACAGGTCCGTTCCTCTGGATCTCCCCCCTTGTCCGGATGAGTGGCGAGAGCTCCCTGCAGTCGATTCGGTTCGGAGCTATGTGAGTGCACCCAGCGGGCTTTAAGATTTCTGGGTTACAGGGTTTAAGGGTTTAGAGTTAACGCTGAATGTTGAGGTACAATGAAGGCGTGTATAGGGAGTCTATAATGACAGTTAGTTAGTTGATACTGTTGAAGCTGTTGTTGTTACTATTACTTATGTCATTGTTATTGTTGTTCTTTTCTTGTGCTCACCATCAGGGCTCCACCACGGTTCTGCATTAAGAGTGATAGTAGGGGGAGCTCTGGATCGAACGAGGCCCCAGACTGGTTTGACCATTGAGGTTGCGGGATTCGGGTTGAAGCTTGGTGTTTACAGCATCGGAGGTTCGGTATAGGGTTTACCTTAACCCCAAATAAGCTCCTTTTTAAGGACTTACATAAGAAAATCCTAATAAGGAGCCCTAAACAGGTAGGTTCTTCAGGGTCCAGGTAGAGTTGCGGTTGACGGGTCTAGTTTCTTTAGGGTGGAGGCTTTGGGGTTTCAAGTTTCAGTAGTTTTTGATTAAGTTTAGACTGGATCTTATAACTAACTATAGACATTTATTGACTTACCGATGTCTGAGCGTGATAACCCGAGCCAGTCAAGTCGAAAAGAACACCATCCCAAACGTCGAAGCACACCCGTACCTCCTGAACCCAAAACCCTCAAAACCCGTCAACTCAACAAAACATAAAGAACAACTGCTGACCCTAGGAAGCTTTGATAGAAATCCTTATTGAACCTCTCTTGCCCAGAACCAACAGTCATTGGTTCTACGATGTTCTGCAGGTTGCTAAAGCAGGGCTCCTTAACAAGGGATCCAGGATTGATGGAGCATGTATCCCACCCCATAAGCATTCTGGAAGCACACGTTATGAAGACCGTCTTTATGTAAAACTCTACCTTCACAGCCTGATCAACCCTAAACCCTGAACCCTAAACCCTAAACCCCCACAAATCTTACATCCTAAATCCTAAATCAGAGGGCCCAAGTCCCCAAATAGTAGGGTTTCAGGTCCCAAAATCCATACTCTGAATAGCTTTTGGACCTTGAAACCCTACTATTTGGGTACTTGGACCCCTCCCTAAACCCTAAACCCTGAACCCTAAGCCCTACGCGGCCTCAGCCCTACACTCTCCGGCCCAAAGCCTCACAAGGATTTAGGATCCTCCGGATCCGAATCCCCAAAAACTAAACCCCTTAAAGCATAAATCCCAAACCCTGAGCCCTCAAGCCCAGAAAATCAAACCCTAAACCACAAATCCATGAACTGGGCTTTGAAGTAACCAGGGGGAAAGAAGTATAGATTTTCGTGTCATAGTGGACCCCTTGAAGTAACAGGTCCAGAAACAACATTAAAGTATGGAATCCGTAAACCCCAAACTCCGCCCCAACTGCCTTGCGATAGGCGGAACGCACTTCCGCACCAGTGGCGGAGCGGCACAGACGGAGCACCTGAGCCGCGAACCCCCGAAACCCAGGGGGCCCCTCAGCCTTTTTTGGGGTACAATAAGGGCTCCTTTAAGGGATCCGTTTAGGGTTTAGGGCTTAGGGTTTAGGGTTTAGGGCTTAGGCTTTAATGTTTAGGGTTTAGGGCTTAAGGTTCGGGCTGAGGGTTTAAGGTTTAGGATATCGGTTTAGGGGCGACCTTACTTGGAGGATCATGGGACTTAGTAAGTATGGTTATAAGTACCTTAAGTGGGGTTATAAGTAGTTATAAGTACAGTTACCTTAATTATAACTCTAGTTACTAAGTCCCATGATCCTCCAAGTAGGGGAGATAGTCTCGGGCTACGCTGAATCCTACAGGGCCTGCCTTTTCCGGGTTCCTTACTCTCATGTCCTTTGACTCCGTAAAAGTACCCCGAGACTCCAAAACCCCTTAATTAAGGAATATACCTTAAATCATATTAGGGATCCGATTATGACTTAAGGTATATTCCTTAATTAAAGGGTTTTGGAGGCTATGGGTAGGTCCGGGTAGGTTGGTTGGGGGTCAAGGTAGAACGGTATGACCTGCATGCCCCAAACCCCTACACACTAAAACCCTAGACCCAGACTCGAAACCTACCCTAAACCCTAAACCCTGGCGGGTCGAAGGGGTATACAACTAGGATGCAGATCCTACCAGCTGTCTCTTCTCTCCACTGTTGTTCCTGCTGACTGTTGCCTAGTCTCCATAATCCATTCCCCCGTTCCCTACTAAGAGCCAGACAGAGAAAGAGTAACTACATGGGAGTTTCCGAAAAGTAGGGGTACCCTATTTGGGGGTCCTTATAATAAGGATCCTACTACTTAGGGTGCTATATTGGGGTCCCCTATTTTCGGAAACTCCACATTGCACAGTACACCCTCGACTCCACAGGATCTCGGGCTCGTGGGCGTCTTTGGAACCGACTCCAAAAGCCTCAAACATAAACCGTAAACCCTAGACTTAACCCTACAGTAAACCTGCAAACCTTAACCTTAAACCCTAAACTCTCAAACTTGATCCCTAAACCCGCAAACCCAAACCCGAAACCCTAAACCCTCAAACCTACACCAAACCCTCAAACCTAAAGCCTCAAAAGTCAACCTGACCCCCAAAACCCTAAACCCTCAAACCTAAACCCTAAACGCTAACACTTAAACCCTATTGGGGTAGTTCAAGGTGACCGTACATACGGTCAGGCTTCCTTTCTTACTGATGCACACATGAACGGTTGCGTTAGCCTAAACCCCAAAACCCTATATCCTTAGCCCTAAACCCAAACCCTAACCCCGTGAGGCTTGGCCTTTGGTTTTCTTCACCTCTTCTTAACTGCGGCCTATGCCGAATTCTAGGATTCGAAGAGTAGCTTAGCATAATTTCATAAGAAGCAGCTCGGGTTTCGGGTTGTGGGATTGGGGTTAGGAGTCGTGCTGTCGAGGGTTCAGGCTTGAGCGGATTAAGGGTTTAGGGTTTAGGGGTTTAGGGTTTAGGGTTTAGGGTTTAGGGGTTTAGGGTTTAGGGTTTTTAGGGGTTTAGAGGGTGGAGCGAGAGCTCCATGGCTTTCGACGTCGACCCTGCCACCATTTCACCACAAAGCACATTCAGGTCTGTGTAGAACACCGCCTTGTGCTCACGGCTCAGGTTGAGCCAAGCTCTNTCGACCCTGCCACCATTTCACCACAAAGCACATTCAGGTCTGTGTAGAACACCGCCTTGTGCTCACGGCTCAGGTTGAGCCAAGCTCTGGGTATCTCTCCTGCCCGGCAGTGAACAGCTTCTGTTCAAATGGATGCCACTGTGTCTACTTGGTTGGGCCTTCCTGGCGTCTGTGCTCCGTGAGGTTGAAAGAATCAGACGCCTCGGGTAAACTACACCAGGCAATGTAAAAAACTGGATTCAGGCTTGAGCGATGCCAGCCTGGTCAAGCTCTTGTTGTTTCTTGCCAAGGGATTCTGCCAAGAGCTGCTGGACATCCAGCATCAATACATCAGCCTGCTTGTTCAATTAACCTTACACACTTCCGTGCCAATTCGTTAGCATCTTTGGGTCTTTCGGGTTTTAGGGCTTAGGGTAATACCACGATCACCGTCAGCAACAGGAGCACCATCATTGTCACCACCATCTTCATCACCATCACTATCATCATCATCATCATAACCGTTACATGGCGATTCGAAAACCCACTGCTTTAGGGGGTTATACACTGCGGCTATGGGATCGGAACCTGCTGTTTCGTAGAGCTTGGGATTATTTATATAAGTACTAGCCACGATGATAGTAGAACTTGCAGCAGCAGTGGCAGCAGCAGTGAGGAATAATGGCAATAGTAGCAGCAAGCAGGTAGTGAAGTCAAAGTCTCTAAACGTACTTTCAAGAAAGATGGTGAACATCCTGAACCCCAAACCTGAATTCCCGAACTCAAACCCAGAGAGCCCAATACCCCTTAATTAAGGAATATAGCTTAAATCAAAATATGAAGCCCTATATAATTTAAGCCATATGGGAGTTTCCGAAAATTGGGGGTACCTTTTTGGGGGTCCTTATAATAAGGATCCTACTATTTAGGACACTATACTTAGGGGACCTATTTTTGGAAACCCCCATATTCCTTAATTAAGGAGTATTGGGCTCTCTGGGAAACCCCGCACCCCGCCACAAAACGAAAAGCGGTGTAAAGGAACCTCTATCAACCTCGTCCCCTCCAAGGCCTGGGTTTTCAAACTCCGGCTTAAAAGCTTCTAGAAGCCTTAGGACTTATAGGGTTCCTTAAAGGGATCAAAAGGGTTCCTTGAAGGGATCTGTAGGGTTTAGGGTTTAGGGTTTAGGGTCTACTTGGAGGATCATGGGACTTAGTAAGTACGGTTATAAGTACCCTGCGTGAGGTTATAAGTAATTATAAGTATAGTTACTATAGTTACCTTAATTATAACCCTAGTTACTAAGTCCCATGATCCTCTATGTAGAAGCCTTAGGACTTGTTTAGGGTTTAGGGCGTAGGATCACTGGTTACGACATTATGAGTAGAGTAAGTACGGTGTTACTGCCTTATGTGTTCGCCACAGATGAAATACTCAAGTTATAGCCCCACTTCTAGCCACCCATGAACCTACAAGGCCCCCCTAAACCCTAAACCCTAAACCTTAAACCCTAAACCCTAAACCTGCAAGAACCTACAAGGCCCTAAACCCTAAACCCTAAACCCTAAACCCTAAGCCCTAAACCCTCAACCCTAAACCACAAACCCTCTATCAAGCCCAGAACAGCCCTATGAAACCCCGAGAACATGAAAGGAATATTAAGAAACTCGGCTCCCGGACATCGTAGTGCCCAGCCGGCTCGCGTTCGGGCTCCGCTTCTTCCATCTCCTGCCGGCTGGAATTGTCTAAACCCTAAACCCTAAGCCCTAAACCATAAACCCTGAACCCTAAACCCTAAACCCTGAACCCTAAACCCTAGGCCCTAAACCCTAAACCGTCCTGGGGCATCCGAGTGCAGGCTGTAGGCTTTCGGGTTCAAGGGTTCAGGCTCAGGGTTTAGGGCAGAAGACCCTAGACCCTACAATCCCAAACTTAAATCCTTACAGCATGAATAAAGCATGAAGGCTTGCACCAACTCGACCAAACCCTAAACTCAACTCCAACCCCGTGAGCCCGAAAGATCCGAATATGGAGGCCTCGATAATCAAAACGGGATTTCGAGGTATGTTACAGTATGGTTAAATAAAGGCCTCTGCAATGCACAACGTGATCTATCACCGAGGTTAGAAACCCTTACAAAAGTACGTCTTTTGGGCGGGGTTTAGAGCCCTGCAACCCAACCAAGACCGTTACAGAACCCTCATGGAACCCTAAACCCTAAACCCTTAAAGGGACCGAAAACCTCGAAGAACCCATCGCCTCCGCCCGAGATCTTTTCGGCGGACGCCCTCGTCCTGGCGAGCCGGAGTTCCACTTCTTCAGGGCTGAAGGTGTGGGGTTTCTCTAAGGGTTTAGGGTTTAGGGTTTAGGGTTTAGGGGTTTAGGGTTTAGGGGTTTAGGGGTTTAGGGGTTTAGGGTTTAGGGTTTAGGGTAGGTTTAACGCTTCCAGTAAGGGTTAGTGCAAGGCTCCATGTAAGGATGCCGTTAAGGATTCGCCAAAGGTTGCTAGATAAGGTCTGTGAGAGCTCGGAAAAGCTTCGGGGGTGGTATATGCGACAGCTCAAGGTTGAAGGCTGAGAGCTCGATATGTTGGGGACTTTGAAATTAGGGTTTAAGGCTTAGGGTTTAGAGGTTTAGGGGTTTTGCATTTACCTGCATCCTACAAACCCGGGCTTTTGGCACATGCCAGACACCTATTCAACACCCTAAACCCGAAACCGTCATCCCGAAACACTGGTGCCAAGGCAAGTCCTCAAGCATCATTCAGGGTTGACAAGGAGCCCGCGCTAAGTATATACTCAGACCGAAACATGACCATAATTTCGAATCCCCCATGCGCCGGACCTAGGTCCCCGACCCTCCTACGGAAATCCAGAAACTAAATCCCCATCAACAACCCAGTTAAAACCCCATATAAAGCCTTATATAACCCCGTATAAACCCATGCAAGTCTTGCAAAACCCTAAAATCCGTGTCATGCCCAACGAAACCCCTAAAACACCCGGTATCAAGTCCCTTGTCAAACCCTGGAAACAACCCAACTGTTCAACTCCAAACAGCAAACGCCCTAAACCCTAAACACCAAGCCCGAACCATGAACCCTAAACCAGGCCTCTGCTGGCGGCGATCTGTTGATTCGGGGCCTCCGATAAACGCCGGGATTCATACAACCCCCTTGGGGGTTTAGGATTTACGGTCTGAAAATTCTGGACCCCTCGTAATTATGGGATCCGCACCATTCAAACTCAAAATAGTTAACCCAAGAAGGGAACTGCACCGGAGACTGCGATTAAACCTTAAGGAGACCCAACAAACCCTTGTTAGTACTGACTAGAAGCCTGGCTCAACCTTAATGTAGACTCCACATTAGCAAGCCCCTCTCCCTTTAAAGGGAACATTATTAAGAGGCGTCCGAATTTTAACGAAAGGGTGTGTATGAAACAGGGGTCTACATTACTAAACACATATGTTGTAGCACCCTACAGCACCCTGAAGATCCCTCGACCCTCGACTTGGGACCCTGAATCCTGACTTTGGGGTTCATTGGGATTGCAGGTTCGGGGTGTAGGGCTGAGTGTTCAGTGTTGAGGGCCTTTCGGGCTAAACCCTAAACGCTAAACCGCCCACTCCGCAAGCACAGCAGGCTGGCAACCCTCCCCGAACACTCAGCTTCTACCCTGCCCGAAACTTTGTTTCGAGGCCGAAGACCTAAGCCCCAAAAGGGCCAAAACGCAAACAGAACCCTTGTAGACGGCTCAGGGTTCAGGGTTTAGTGATAGTAGAGCTATTCTAGAACTTCTAGAACCCAAAATCTTTGCAACCATGACACAAGCAAACCCCCCCTAAACCCCTGAACCCTAAGCCCAACCCCTAAAACCCTAAACCCAAAGCCCTAAGCCCTAAGCCCAAAAGAGGGACCACAATGAAAACTCGCCCCGACCCGGCCTCTTCTTGCGCCTCTGGTGTATCGGACTTCGAGAGAGTCCCCTCGGCTAAGACTTAGGGCTCGGGTATACTTAGGGGCCTTGAGAACTAGAATAAGGTGTTGGGCTTCTTGTTGGTATCGTTATAGTGTTAGAGTATGGTTATAGTGTTAGAGTACCCTAAACCCTAAACAGCTAAACCCCTCAACCCTAAACCCCTAAGCCCCTAACCCCTAAACCCCTAAACCCCTAAACCCCTACACCCCTAAACCCTAAACCCCTAAACCCCTACACCCCTAAACCCTTACCAATATCATCCCTTCGAGCTCCTTAGGGGTTTAGGGGTTCAGCGGTTTAGGGTTTAGGGGTTTAGGGGTTTAGGGTTTAGGGTTTAGGGTTTAGATTTACGCCGCCTCTATATGGGTGATTGTCAAAATTAGGGTCCCTTTTTGGGTCCTTGTTATAATACGGCACCTATTATTTAGGGTACCCAAAAAGGGACCCTAATTTTGACAACCACCCATTTACGCCGCCTCTATATTAGCATGAAGGAACCCAGCTTCGGGTTGGTGGAGAGGGTTTTTAGGGCACAAGCCTATAAAACCTAGGGAACTGCATACCTCTACATTGAAAAGCCGTACTAGATGGCTTCTAAAAACCCTTCCAGATTACTTTATAAATCCCTTATCCGCCCCTGTACAAAACCCCTAAAGACTCTTGTGTACATAAGCCCTAAAACCGTTTCAAACCCTAAACTCTAAACCCTAAACCCTACAAGACAAGTGTTCCATTCGAACGGGATTGCACGGTGTTGGGGCGTTCGGGCTTTGAAGCCCGAGGTTTTAAAGGGTTTAACGGCCTCATGTTCAGGAATTCGTATTTAAAATTTAGTGTCCTAGCTCGCAGGCCCCTTGTCTTGGGTTTGGCGTCGTGACTTCATCGGAGTGGGACCTAGGCGGACTCACATGTTCTTGACGGCATGCAACACTGTGTGTCATGCGCATCCCTGGATGATTACAGATAACTGCGGATCAGCCAAAGTGCCTACAGCAGCAGCTAAGTCAAGAAGGCGGACAAATCATCAGAAACGCCACACCCCCAAAGATCCCAAGCCTAAAAACCTAAACCTAGAATCCCCTAAAACCCTAAACCCCTACAGTAAACTTCGGGCCTAAAACCCTGCGCCCGATACAAGCTCTTGTAAAGCCTTCGGAATCTTGTACGCATCCCGCATCAGATGCTGAGGTTGTTTTGGTGGGGTTTACGGGCTGCTGGTCCCAGAACCTAGTTGGAACACCTAGACTGGGCTTTGAAGAAATCAGGGAGAAAAGAAAGCATACACGTGTATTTCATAGTGGTTGCTGTAAGCAACAGGTCCCAAAAGAAGTACTAAAGTATAGTACCCCAGAACCCTAGAACCTAAACCCTAAACCCTAAACCCTAAGCCCTAAGCCCTAAACCCTAAACCCTAAACCCTAACCCTAAACCCTAAACCCTAACCCTAAACCCGAAACCCTAAACCCTAAACCCTAAGCCCTAAACCCTAAACCCTAAACCCTTAAGCCCTAAACCCTAAACTGGAGCGAGCTGCGGGCGCTGCGAATAGCAGCAGCGAGCGTGCCGAGGCGTCAGCGAGGCTGGCTCCGGAGCTGGCGCGACAGTCGCGGAGGAGCCCCAGCACCGGCCCAGGTGCTGGCGCATTGCGACAGGCATGCTCGCCAATCAGAACTATATGACCCTAAACCTCCAACCTCGGAAGGCGGTGTCCCTTCAAATTGGGCAGTCCCGGGCCCCCGTGACTGTCACGGGCCCCCCCCTGTGACCTGTCACGGGGGGTGTCCTGGGGTGTGTCGGGGCCCCCTGCCCGGTGCCCTGCCCTGGCCTGCCCTGCCCTGCCCT